>PVJS01054206.1:0-13041 GCA_004027185.1 Glis glis
AGGCCAATGGAGCTGAAAATGCATTTCTCTCTGATCCCATGTGTTAACCACTTCCCCCTCCCCACTATCTGCTCAAACCTCACACTAAGCTGTGCTTCTGTCACCAGAGATCTTGGGCCTTAGAATGGCTCTTCTAGCTAAACAAAAGAAGGGCTTCAGCAGGGTGCTGGTGTGAGTGGTGTCAGCATCTGGGGGAAAGCCTTGTAGCCTCTGCACTGGAATGTGCTCCCCAGCACATCCGCACGTAATTCAAGGGGTGCGGAGATCCTGAGATCCTCTTCATGAATCCAGGTTTAGAATTCCTGCCTCAGCTGAACGTGGCAGCACACACCCATAATCCCAGTACTGGGGAGGCTAAGACAGGAGGATCACAGGTTTGAGACCAGTCTCAACAATTTAGTGAGACTCTCAGCAACTTAGTGAGACACTTTTTCAAAATAAAAAATAAAATAGGGCTGGGGGTATAGCTCAGAGGTAGAATGCCTCTGGGTTCAATCCCCAGCATAGATAGAAGATAGAAGAGATAGATGATGATAGATGATAGATAGATAGATAGATAGATGATAGATAGATAGATAGATAGATAGATAGATAGATAGATAGATAGCTGGCTGGCTTGACGAAAGCTGGGAGTGGTGGCACACACCAGTACTTGGGAGGCTGAGAGAGGATCACAGGTTTGAGACCAGCCTCAGCAATGTAGAGAGACTCTCAACAACCTAGTGAGACCCTGTTTCAAAGAATAAAAAGAAAGAAAACAAAACAAGAGCCAGGCGTGGTGGCACACATCTGTAATTCCAGTACTTGGGAGGCTGAGACAAGAGGATCGCAGGTTTGAAGACAGCCTCAGCAAGTAGTGAGACTCATCAACCTAGTGAGTCCTTGTTTCATAATAAAAATAAAACAGGGCTGGTGGAGGTAGAATGCCCCTGGGTTTAATCCCCAGTACCAGAAAAAAAAAAAAAAACAATAAAAGGGTTCAATGGAGGGTGTGCAACCCCTCTTGCCCTCCCGCCTTCTGCCTTGTGAGGACAGTGTTCGGCCTCTCCAGAAGATACAGAATCAGGGCATCATCTTAGAAGCAGAGTGCAGCCAGGCGTGGTGGCGCACGCTTGTAATCCTAGTACTTTGGGAGGCGGAGACCAGAGGATCCGGGTTCGCGGCCAACCTCAGCTCTCTCTCTCTCTACTTAGTGAGGCCCTCTGCAACTTCGTGAGACCCAGTTTCAAAGTAAAGTGTAAAAAATAGGGCCGGGGGCGTAGTGCGGAGGTAGAACACCCCTGCGTTCAATCCCCGGTACCGCAAAAAAGAAGAAGAAGCAGAGAGCAGGCCTCACTAGACAGCCAAACCTGCCAGTACCTTGATCTTGGACTTTCCAGACTCTAGAGTGGTGAGAAATAAAATTGTCTTTATAAACTACCCAGTCTCAAATTCTGGTAGAGCGGTACAAACCAATTCAGCATGGAAAACATCTCAGTCTCAGCCTAGTACCTCCTTGACAGACTCAGCAAGTAGCGAGGCTCTCATCAACCTAGTGAGATCCTGTTTCAAAATAAAAATTAAAAAATAGGGCTGGGGGTGTAGCTTGGAGGTAGAATGCCCCTGGGTTCACTCCCCAGTATCAAAGAAAAAAAAAGTCCTTCCTCTCAGATCCTATGTGAAAAGTGCAAGATGCTACCAGATAAAAAGTGTTTAATCTTGATGTGAAGCAATAGCCTCCCTGCCCCACCCCCGTGCAGTTTAGACCCGGCCCAGTCCTGGAGTAGCTACCCCCTCCTGGGGTCCCACACTGATGATCACACAGAGACTGGCGCATCAGTTGCCGCTCTGCTGGGCGGGCTGCGTGGCGCACCACA
The DNA here is from genome assembly GCA_004027185.1 of Glis glis. Taxonomy (NCBI): domain Eukaryota; kingdom Metazoa; phylum Chordata; class Mammalia; order Rodentia; family Gliridae; genus Glis; species Glis glis. Next base: position 1,857 of record PVJS01054206.1, read on the forward strand.
CTGCTTTTCATCTCGCTGGGCCGGGCTTTATGTTAAAGCCAACAAGACTTTGGTTCCAGTGCCCCTTCTGCTGCCCCAACCCGGCTGCTGGCTGACCCGGGGCAAGTCCTGCAACGCTCTCTGGGAGATTTGGATTACATGTTCAATCAGATTCTTCTTCAAATTGAGGAGCCTATGCTCTCTGATTACTAAAATATGTCAACTTTGGGATATTATTTTTTCATCTTTCTGTTGTTCACAGACCACTGACAGGAGGCAACACAACCGCTGTTTGTATATTATGGGTGGATAATCAGCTGCCTTCAAATAAAACCTCCCTCTTTAGTTTTTAAGTTGTTTATCATCATCATCATCATCATCATCATCATCATCATTTAATTCAGTTTTCTCACTAAAACCCACAGGGGAGCTGGTGTGGTGGCACATGCCTGTAATCCCAGTACTTGGGAGGCTGAGAGAGGAGGATCACAGATTCAAGGCCAGCCTCAGCAATTTAGCAAGGCCCTCAGCAACTTAGTGAGACCCTGTTTCAAAACTAACAAAAATAATAATAAAATAGGGCTGGGGATGTAGCTCAGCAGTAGAATGCCCTGGGGTTCAATCACCAACACCACACACACACACACACACACACACACACACACACACACCCCACAGGGGAGCCGGGCATGGTGGTGCACTCCTATAATCCCAATACCTGGGAGGTTGAGACAGGAGGATGGCAGGTTTGCGCCCAGCCTCAGCAACTTAGCAAGGCCCTCCCCAACTTAGTGAGACCCTGTTTCAAATTTAAACAAATAAGCCGGGCGTGGTAGCGCATGCTTGTAATCCCAGTAGTTGGGAGGCTGAGACTGGAGGATCAGGGTTCGCGGCCAGCCTCAGCTACTTAGTGAGGCCCTCCGCAACTTAGTGAGACCCTGTTTCAAAATAAAGAATAAAAAATAGGGCTGGGGCTGTAGCCTGGAGGTAGAATGCCCCTGGGTTCAATCCCCAGTATTGCCAAAAAAAAATTAAAGAAAATAGGGCTGGGGGTGTAGCTCAGAGGTAAAACACCCCTGGGCTCAATCCCTAGTACCACAAAGAAAAAACAAACCCCACAGGGGGTAGGGGAGAATGACAAGCAGATGTTTTGTCATTAGGGGCCCTGGGGGATGATTTGAGACTTTCACTACACTGATCATTCTCTAGATTCTTCCGGAGTCAGCAGAAGCTTTGATGAACTCGACAGAGGGCCATGGAATTGGGCAGACATGGAGCAGAGGCCAATTGAAAGAAAGCCTGGCTTAATGGAAAACTGCTGGGGACAGCAGTTGCTGGCTGGGGACAGTGTGGATTCTGAAACTAGTATGTTTATGTAACACTTTGCAAAGAGATTTTTAACTGCCATGATTTCATTTTCTCATGAGGATACTCCTTTGCCTGATCTCCAACACTACCAGCTCTCACGTGAATGTTTCTCATTCAGGTCTCCCTGGCTATGGTAAAGTGCTTGTAAAATGGCCACCAAAAATCCATAGAGAAGCTGGGCGTGGTGGCGCACACCTGTAATCCCAGTACTTGGGAGGCTGAGACTGGAGGATCACAGGTTTGAAGACAGCCTCAGCAACTTAGTGAGACCCTGTTTCAAAATAAAGAATAAAATAAAATAAAAAGGGCTGGGCTATAGCTCAGAGGTAGAACATCCCTGGGTTCAATCCCCAGGAACACACACACGCACGCACACACAGTCTATAGAGACAGAAAGTAGATTGGTGGTTGTGCACAGATGGGAGTGGAGGACTAATTCCTCTCCCCATGAATCAGAGCTGGCCTCATAACTTGCTTTGACCAGCAGAATGTGGAATAAATGCTGTGTGAGTTCCAAAGCCTACACTTCAAGAAACCCGGCGCGTTGGGCGTGGTGGCGCACACTTGTAATCCCAGTACGTGGGAGGCCGAGACGAGAGGATCCAGGTTCACGGCCAGCCTCAGCTACTTAGTGAGGCCCTCCGCAACTTAGTGAGACCCGGTTTCAAAATAAAGTATAAAAAATAGGGCCGGGGGTGTAGCTTGGAGGTAAAACGCCCCTGGGTTCAATCCCCGGTACTGCAAAAAAAAAGAAAAAAGAAACCTGGCAGCATAAGTGGGATGTGGTGGTGCACGCCTGTAATCCCAGTACTTGGGAGGCTGAGACAGGAGGATCGCAGGTTCGAGGACAGCCTCAGCAAGTAGTAATACTCTAATTAACCTAATGAGACCCTGTTTCAAAATAAGAATAAAAGCCAGGCATGGTGGCGCAAGCTTGTAATCCCAGTACTTGGGAGGGTAAGACAGGAGGATCGCAGGTTCGCAGCCAGCCTCAGCTACTTAGTGAGGCCCTCCGCAACTTAGTGAGACCATGTTTCAAAATAAAGAAGAAAAATAGAACTGAAGGTGTAGCTCAGAGGTATAATGTCCCTGGGTTTAATCCCCAGTACCAAAAAGAAGAAGGAGGAGGAGGAGGAGAAGAAGAAACCTGGTAGCTCTTGGGGTCCAAGTCACCAAGTGAAAACTCAGGCTTGACCCAGGTCTTTCAGTCTCAACACTTTTGAGATTTTTTTGTGTGTGTGTGGTACTGGAATTGAACTCAGGGGTGTTCTACCTCTAGCTACACCCCTAGCCCTATTTATTTATTTATTTATTTACTTATTTTGTGGTACTGGGGATTGAACCCAGGTGGGAGAAAGTCACCCCTGTTGGAGAGTCACGGGGCTGGACTACTGCTGAATGGTGAGGAACCGCAGGGTGAGAGAGACGCGCTGACTGCTGGCTGTTCCCGCCACCCGACCAGTGAGATGCCAGACACACACACGAAGCTGACTCGCATGCTCCCCAGCTCACAGTGCGTGCAGCAGAACTGCTCCACTCAGCCAGTCAACTCACAGAACTGCGAGAAATAACAAATACTACTGCACCTATTGTGCCTGTATCCCAGGACTTGGGAGGCTGAGACAGGAGGATCGCAGGTTCGAGGACAACCTCAGCATGCGAGACTCTCAGTAACTTGGTGAGATCCTGTTTCCAAATAAAAGATAAAATAGGGCTAGTGATGTAGCTCCAAGGTAGAATGTCCCTGGGTTCAATCCCCAGCACCACACACACACACACACACACACACACACACGAATAAAAGAAAAAAAAAAGAACGAAGTAAGCCTGAAGTTGCACTCTACCTCCAAGCTACACCCCTAGCCCTTTTTTATTATTATTACTTTGAAACAGGGTCTCTCTGAGTTGCTGAGCTGGGCCTGGAACCTGCAATCCTTCTGTCTCAGTCTCCCAAGTACTGGGGTTACAGGTACCCCCCATCACACCCCATTTAGTTCATTCTTATTACTAGCCATCTCAGAAAGAGAGCTACTGTTTGACTCCAAAGATCCCAGAATTGGGTATCATTGGATAGATTTGGTTCATGTATCTATTCCTGAGCCAATCACTGTGGCTGAAGGCTTGGAATATGCTAGTTGGCCAGGAAAATGTTAGATTATGGGGGGTAGCTACCTTCTAAAATGGTCCTCAATGATCTGGGGGTTTGTGGTTTTTGTGTGTGTGGTACTGGGGATTGAACCCAGGGGCATTCCAACTCCGAACTACACCCCCAGTTCTATTTTTTTATTTTTTGTTTTGAGACAGTATCTCCCTAGGTTGCTGAGGTCTTGCTAAATTGCTGAGGCTGGCCTCAAACCTGTGATTCTCCTGTCTCAGCCTCCCAGATGTGTGTGTGTGTGTGTGTGTGTGTGTGTGTGTGCGTGCGCGCGCTACTGGGGATTGAACCCAGGGGCATTCTACCGCTGAGCTATACCTCCAGCCCTATTTTTCATTTATTTTGAAATTACCGAGGGCCTAAATTGCTGAGACTGGCTGTGAACCTGCGATCCTCCTGTCTCAGCCTCCCAAGTACTGGGATTACAGGCATGCGCCACCACCTGCCCCTGGCTGGGATTGTTCTCTTTGAGGAAAGCCATGTTGTAGGGACTCTCAAGCCCCCTGTAGAGAAGAGCTGAGGCTTCTTGCCAAAAGCCGGTTCCAACTTGCCGGCCACATGAGAGATGAATCCAGTGTGGATGTGAGTCTTTCAGTTTAGTTTTGTTGGTTTGGTACTAGGGATTGAACCAACCCAGGACATTCTACCTCTGAACTATACCCCTGACCCTAGTTTTTATTTATTTATTTATTTATTTATTTATTTATTTATTTATTTATTTATTTTTGTGGTATTGGGGATTGAACCCAGTATCTACAAGCTATACCCCCGGCCCTATTTTATTCTTTATTTTGAAACAGGGTGGCACTAAGTTGTGGAGGACCTCACAAGTTGCTGAGGCTGGCCGGGAACCTGCGATCCTCCTGTCTCAGCCTCCCAAGTGCTGGGATTACAAGCGTGCGCGACACCATATCTGGCTATTATTTTCTATTTTGAAACAGAGTCTCACTAAGTTGCTTAAGGGCTTCACTAAATTGATGAGGCTGGCCTCCAACCTGGGATCCTCCTGTCTCAGCCTTCCAAATACTGGGATTACAGGTGTGCACCACTCGGCCTGGCCCACAATCCCCTTTTGACCTCCTGGATGACCAAATGTCTTACTAGGCCCCACCTCTTAAAAGTTCCACCTCATCTGGGCGTGGTGGTGCACATCTGTAATCCCAGTACTGGGGAGGCTGAGACAGGAGGATCTCAGGTTCAAGACTAGTCTCAGCAATTTATCAAGGCTCCGCAGTTTAGTGAGACACTATTTCTTTTTTTTTTTTTTTTTTTTTTTTTTTTTGCGGTACCGGGGATTGAACCCAGGGGCGTTCTACCTCCGCGCTACACCCCCGGCCCTATTTTTTTATACTTTATTCTGAAACTGGGTCTCACGAAGTTGCGGAGGGCCTCACTAGGTAGAGAGAGAGAGAGAGAGAGAGAGAGAGAGAGAAAGCTGAGGCTGGCCGCCAACCTGGATCCTCCAGTCTCCGCCTCCCAAATTACTGGGATTACAAACATGCGCCACCACGCCTGGCTAGTGAGACCCTATTTCAAAAAATAAAAAATAAAATGGGGCTTGGGATGTAGCTGGGAGGTAGAATGGCCCTGGGTTCAATCCCCAGTAACACACACACACACACACACAATATGTTCTACCACTTCCCAGTAGGATCAACCCTTCAATACATGGTGTGTGTGTGTGTGTGTGTGTGTGTGTGTGTGTGTACGTTACTGGGGATTGAACTCAGGAGCATTCTACCTCTGAGCTATACCCCTAGCCAAGTTCCAAATGACAGTACTGGGTAAGGAGTCACCCCACTCCATGTGAACTGAGGGGGAGGGATGGGTTCCAAAGGGGTAATCAAAGCCAGGCATGATGATGCATGCCTATATTCACAGTACTTGGGAGGCCTGAGAGAGCAGGATTGCAGGTTCAAGGCCAGCCTCAACAACTTAGGGAGACCCTCAGCAATGTAGGGAGACCCTGTTTCAAAATAAAAAATAAAATAGGGCTGGGGATGTAGCTCAGAGGCAGAATGCCCCGGGGTTCAATCCATAGTACAAAAAAAGGGGAGGTAATCAAGTTGCTATTGGTGGGAAAACAGACGTGAACACAGGCCAGGCCAGGCAAACACATGCGTACCGGAGGACTGAGAGCGGAGGAGGCAAGCCGGGGTCATCCGAGACCACTCGGCTCAGCCGCCGGCCCGGGAAGCACTCAGGCCCGAAGATTCCTAAGCTGATTTCTTTCCTTTTCTCTCCCCTCCCTCTCTCCCTCCCTCCCTTCCTTCCCTCCTTTTTTCCTTCCTTCTTTCTGGGGACTGAACCCAGTGGCATTCTACTTCCCAGCTACACCCTCAGCCCCTTTTTTATTTTTTTTGTGGCACTGGGGATTGAACCCAGGGGCATTCTACCTCTGGGCTACACCCCAGCCCTGTTTTATTTTTTGTCTGGAAACAGGGTCTCACTAGGTTGCTGAGAGTCTCACTACTTGCTGAGGCTGTCCTCAAACCTGTGATCCTCCTGTCTCAGCCTCCCAAATACTGGGATTACAGGTGTGTGCTGCCACCACGCCCTGTTTTATTTTTTATTTTGAAACAGGTTCTCACTAAGTTGCTGAGGCTGTTCTCAAACTTGTGATCTTCCTGTCTCAGCCTCCCAAGTACTGGGATTACAGGTGTGTGCCACCACACCCAGCTCCTGTTCTGATTTTCTAGCTCCAACCACTGACAGTTTTGTCCCTAGTTACCTCTAGACTTGGTTGGCTACAAGCACAACGGAAGCTCTCTTTCGCCAATCCAAATATTTGCTTGTAGAGTAAGTTACTTGTTATTATTTTTCTTGTCATCTGGAGGAAAATTCAGGCCAAGAAATTCCTCTGTATTTGTGTGTAACTTATGCATGGTTTGAGGCTTCTCCTGTTAAACTGGCTTTTTAATTTAATTTCAGTTGGACATATGTTAGCTTGGACAAGGATGTCTCCTTTGGAAGCTCAGACCCCTAATTAGTCTCTCAGGCAAAGGAAAAAGATGAAAGAAATCTAAGGATTGGGCTCTGTGGTAGAGTGCTTGCTTAGCATGTGTGAGGCCCTGGGTTCGATTCCCAGCACTGCAAGAAAAAGAAAAAAAAACAAATGTAAGATTAAAAACTCCAACAGAGCCGGGCGTGGTGGCGCACGCTTGTAATCCCAGTACTTTGGGAGGCGGAGACCGGAGGATCCGGGTTCGCGGCCAGCCTCAGCATGCATGCGTGCGCACATGCGCGCGATCTCTCTCTCTCTCTCTCTCTCTCTCTCTCTCTCCTCTCTCTCCTCTCTCTCTCTCTCTCTCTCTACCTAGTGATGCCCTCCACAACTTCGTGAGACCCGGTTTCAAAAATAAAACATAAAAAAAAAATAGGGCTGGGGGCATAGCGTGGAGGTAGAACGCACCTGCGTTCAATCCCCGGTACCGCAAAAAAAAAAAAAAAAAATCTCCAACAGAGCCAGGTGTGGTGGTACACGCCTGTAATTCCAGTACTTGGGAGGCTGAGACAGAAGAATCACAGTTTCAAGGCTAGCCTCAGCAACTTAATGAGACACTGTTTCAAACTAAAAAATAAAATAGGGCTGGGAAGGTAGCCTAGAGGTAGAACGACCCGGGTTCTATTCCCAGTACCAAAAAATTATTTTATTTTTATTTTGAAACAGGGTCTCGCTAGGTTGATGAGAGTCTCACTACTTGCCGAGGCTGTCCTTGAACCCGAGATCCTCCTGTCTCAGCCTCCCAAGTACTGGGATTACAGATATGCCCCACCACGCCTGGCTTATTTTTTATTTTTTATTTTTATTTATTTATTTATTTATTTATTTTTGCAGTACCAGGGATCGAACCCAGGGGAGTTCCACCTCCAAGCTCCACCCCCAGCCCTATTTTTTATTCTTTATTTGAAACAGGGTCTCACTAAGTTGCAGAGGGCCTCACTAAGTAGCTGAGGCTGGCCGCGAACCCGGATCCTCCGGTCTCTGCCTCCCAAGTACTGGGATTACAAGCGTGCGCCACCACACCCGGCTTTTATTTTTTATTTTGAAACAAGATCTCGCTAGGTTGGGGAGAGTCTCACTACATTGTTGAGTCTGGCCTTGAACCTGTGATCCTGTCTCAGCCTCCCAAGTTCTGGGATTAGAGGCTTGTGCCACTACACTAAGCTTTATTTTATTTTTCATTTTGAAAAAGGGTCTCGCAAAGTTGCAATGCACTGGCTCGAACCTGAGATCCTCCTGTTTCAGCCTCCCAGGCACTGGGATTACAGGCATGTGCCACTGTACCTGGCTTATTTATTTTATTATTACTTTTTGTGTGTGGTACTGAGGATTGAACCAGGGGCATTCTACTTCCAAGTTATACCCCCCAACCCTATTTTTTTTTTTTTTTTTTTGCGGTACCAGGGATTGAACCCAGGGGCGTTCTACCTCCGCGCTACAACCCCGGCCCTATTTTTTATACTTTATTTTGAAACCGGGTCTCACGAAGTTGCGGAGGGCCTCACTAAGTAGAGAGAGAGAGAGAGAGACAGAGAGACAGAGAGACAGAGAGTGCTGAGGCTGGCCGCGAACCCAGATCCTCCGGTCTCCGCCTCCCAAAGTACTGGGATTACAAGTGTGCGCCACCACGCCTGGCTTTTTATTTAATTTGAAACAGGGTCTCACTAAATTGCTGAGGCTGGCCTCAAACCTGTATTCCTCCTGTCTCAACCTCCCAAGTATTGGAATTACAGGCATGTACCACCACACCTGGCTAATGACCCCTTTTAAAGATAAAGAAGAGAGCCGGGTGAGGTGGCGCACGCCTGTGATCCCAGTACGTGGGAAGCTGAGACTGGAGGATCACAGGATTGCCGCCAGCCTCAGCAACTTAGTGAGACCCTGTTTCCAAATAAAAGAATAAAATAGGGCTGGGGGTGTAGCTCAGAGATAGAAGGCCCCTGGGTTCCATCCCCAGTACTACCCCCACACACACAAAATAACAAATAAAAGAGGGCTGTGGGTATATCTTGGAGGTAGAATGAATGCCCCTGGGTTCCATCCCCAGTACCACAAAAAATATTAATTAATAAAAAATAAAAATAAAATAGGACTGGCGGTGTAGCTTGGTGGTAGAATACCTCTGGGTTCAATCCCCAGTACCACAAAAGAAAGAAAAAAAAGAAAGAAAGATAAAGAAGCTCCAAAACAAAATAAGTAAAGAAGATGAAGAAACTGAGTTATGTTTACAAAGTTAGTGTTTTATTGGATATTTGCTGTCTTCTATAGTTGTGTTATTTAGCTCCAAAATCTCAGTAATATGAATATCTTTGTCCCCATAGGGAGAAATGGAAATAGTACATACATCTTTTCCAGAAGTCCTATTTTAAGTTTTCCCTGTACTAAAGCCTGCTCCATATGATTTCCTTCCAGCTAATTCCCAAGATACAGATTGTATTTCTTGTGGGCCCAATGCGTGTAGTGACAAAGAAAAAAAAAATGAAACAGAGCGTTTGGCACTTTTCTTTTGTCCCCTCTGTGTCAATAGAAGGTCAGGTTGCCCCCGGGCATGGTGGCACACATTTGTAATCCCAGTACTTGGGAGGCTGAGACTGGAGGATCACAGGTTCGCGGCCAACCTCAGCTACTTAGTGAGGCCTCTGCAATTTAGTGAGATCCTGTTTCAAAATAAAAAAATAAAGCCGGGCGTGGTGGCGGATGCTTGTAATCCCAGTACTTGGGAGGCTGAGACGGGAGGATCCAGGTTCTCGGCCAGACTCAGCTACTTAGCGAGGCCCTCTGCAACTTAGTGAGACCCTGTTTCAAAATAAAGAACAAGCTGGGCGTGGTGGCGCACGCTTGTAATCCCAGTACTTTGGGAGGCGGAGACTGGAGGATCTGGGTTCCCGACCAGCCTCAGCTCTCTCTCCGTCTCTCTCTCTCTACTTAGTGAGGCCCTCTGCAACTTCGTGAGACCCGGTTTCAAAATAAAGTATAAAAAATAGGGCCGGGGTTGTAGCACGGAGGTAGAATGCCCCTGGGTTCAATCCCCGGTACCGCAAAATATAAATAAATAAATAAAATAAAATAAAGAACAAAAAATAGGGCTGGGGGTGTAGCTCGGAGGTAGAATGCTCCTGGGTCCAATCCTCAGTACCGGAAAAAAAAAATAAAATAAAAATAGGGCTGGGACCGTGTGTGGTGGCTCACGCCTGTAATTCCAGTACTTGGGAGGCTGAGACAGGAGGATTCGGGTTCACGTCCAGCCTCAGCTACTTAGCGAGGCCCTCCGCAACTTAGTGAGACCCTGTTTCAAAATAAAGAATAAAACATAGGGCTGGGGGAGTAGCCTGGAGGTAGAATGCCCTTGGGTTCAATCCCCAGACCATACATACAAAAAAGGCCAGGTTGCCTAAAAAATGACAGCAATTAGGGGACATGGACACTGCCCTAACACAGCTTGTGTCACTTGGCTGCAGAGTTCTTCCTGGACTTGATACCCCGTCATTTGCCTCATGGAGCTTGCTAAGGCCCTTGGTGGAGAGATTCCCATTCTTCCTTTTTTTTTTTTTTTTTTTGGTGGTGGGGTACTGGAGATTGAACCCCCTGGCCCATTTAATTTTTATTTTTTATTTTTTGCAGTACTGGGGATTGAACCCAGGGGCATTCTACCTCCGAACTCCACCCCCAGCCCTATTTTTTATTCTTTTTTTTGAAACAGGGTCCTCGCTAAGTAGCTGAGGCTGGCTGTGAACCCAGATCCTCTAGTCTCAGCCTCCCAAGTACTGGGATTACAAGCGTGCGCCACCAAGCCCAGCTTTATTATTTATTTTGAAACTGGGTCTCACTAAGTTGCAGAGTACCTCATTAAGTAGCTGAGGCTGGCCGTGAACCTGCTATCCTCCTGTCTCAGCCTCCCAAGTACTGGGATTACAAGCGTGCGCTACCACGCCCAGCTCTCTATTTTTTAATAATTTTTTTGAGGTACTGGGGATTGAATCCAGGGGCATTCTACCTCTGAGCTATATCCCCAGACCTATTTTTTTTATTCTTTATTTTGAATCAGGGTCTCACTAAGTTGTGAAGGGCCTAAGTAACTAAGGCTGGCCGGGAACCCAGATCCTCCGGTCTCAGTCTCCCAAGTACTGGGATTACAAGCATGTGCCACCATGCCCGGATCTCTGTTTTTTAATTTTGAAACAGAGTCTCACTAAGTTGCTGAGGGTCCCAAGGCTGGTCTTGAACCTGCAATTCTTCTGTCTCAGCCTCTCAAATACTGGGATCACAGCCGTGAGTCACTGCACCTGGCTGTTAAGTTCCCATTCTATCTACTTACTAGTTCTGTGACCGTTCTAGTCTCCAACCCTCTCCACAAAATATGATGATAATAGTTTCTTCCTCTTACAATTCCTATAAAGAGTCACAGAACCCAGGCGTGGTGGCGCATGCTTGTAATCCCAGTACTTTGGGAGGAGGAGACCGGAGGATCCGGGTTCATGGGAGGAGGAGACCGGAGGATCCGGGTTCACGGCCAGCCTTGCTCTCTCTCTCTCTCTCTCTCTCCCTCCTTGTCTCTCTCTCTCTCTCTCTCTCTACCTAGTGAGGCCCTCTGCAACTTCATGAGATCCGGTTTCAAAATAAAGTATAAAAAATAGGGCCGGGGGTGTAGCGCAGAGGTAGAACGCACCTGGGTTCAATCC
>PVJS01054207.1:0-13041 GCA_004027185.1 Glis glis
CATGCTGCCACCTCGTGGCCTGTCTGCGTCAGGACAGGAAAGGCGGCTCCGGGATAATCATGGGGCGCATGCTGCCACCTCGTGGCCTGTCTGCGTCAGGACAGGAAAGGCGGCTCCGGGATAATCATGGGGCGCATGCTGCCACCTCGTGGCCTGTCTGCGTCAGGACAGGAAAGGCGGCTCCGGGATAATCATGGGGCGCATGCTGCCACCTCGTGGCCTGTCTGCGTCAGGACAGGAAAGGCGGCTCCGGGATTATCCAGGGGCGCATGCTGCCACCTCGTGGCCTGCCTGCGTCAGGACAGGAAAGGCGGCTCCGGGATTATCAAGGGGCGCATGCTGCCACCTCCTGGTTTACCTGCATCAGGACAGGAAAGGCGGCTCCAGGATTATCAAGTGGTGCATGCTGCCACCTCGTGGTCTGCCTGTGTCATGACAGTCTGTGGCATTCCTTTGGCCTTGGACTATTAACCGTTTTGTTCTCAGGACCCTTTTGTATTTGTAGAATTACTGAATATTCCAAAGAGCTTTTGTAGGTTATGTATACCAGTATTTACCATATTGGAATTTGAAAAATTTTAAGATATTAATTCATTTAAAGTAGCATTACATGTTTACACATTTTTAAAAATTAAAAATAATTATATACATATTTTACAAAGCAAGTGAGAAGAGTGTCACTTTTTAAAACATCTTCTCTGACCTCTTTACTATATGACTGAGAGAAAACAGCTTCGTGTTTGAATCTGTTTCTGCATCCAATGTGTTGTTTTGATTGAAGATGGGGAAAAATCCAGCCTATTACAGGTTAGTACTTGGAAGGGGAGGAATATATTAGTAGCCTTTTAAAAATAATTGTAGAAGCCGGACATGGTGGTGCACACCTGAAATCCCAGTACTTGGGAGGCTGAGACAGGAAGATCGCAGGTTTGAGGCCAGTATGTGGTAATTTAGTGAGACCCTGTTTCAAAATAAAAAACAAAATAGGGTTGGGTGTATAACTCAGGGGTAGAACTCCCCTGGGTTCAATTTACAGTACCACACGCGAACACAAAAATAATTGTAGATATTCTTCTTTGTTACTACACCAAAACTCAACAAGTAAAAAAAAAAAAAGGCTTAGAGGGTATTTGCAATGTCGAATCTGAAGCCATATGAATAAATTCTTTGCATTTGGTTCCATTAGAATTAATTGGTCTATTCTGAAACTTGAGTGGATCTTGTAGCCAAGCATGATTTTGTAACATCATATAATGGTCCTTTGGAAAATATTGGTTCACTGAGTTATGCACATCTTCTAAATACTGACACATTTCATGATCTAACGTATATATGTTTACATGTATATATTTATGTATATATAAACCACATTTGGTAATATTGCCACTGATCTCATCAGTAAAGTCTTTAAGGATTAGGAAATCATAGTGGTAGACATAAATTTTCCAAAATTCTGATTTTTTTTGCTTGCAAGCTCTAATTTTATTAAGCTAACCAACGCCATTGGTTGTTTTCCTTGACATGTAGGTTCATTTTGTTCATAGTTTGGCTGTTGTATGTTCCTCAAATAAAAATCGGGTTTCATGAAAAGAGTGACTGGTTCAGCTCCCAACTCAACCACTCAAGTGCTTCTCCTTGAGAGAACCAAGGTTGGGATTTCATAAAAATGAACAATTCTCTCTGCTTTGTCAAGAATATTCTGAGGTGAAGCTGGGTGTGGTGCCTGTAATTCCAGCTACCCCGGAGGCTGAGGGGGGAGGATTGCAAGTTGGAGGGCAGCTTTGGCAACTTAGTGAGACCCTGCCTCCAAATAAAAAATAAAAAGGGCTGGGGATGCTAGCGCAGCTTGGTGCCACATTATTCTGGAAAGTTCTGACCTCCCAGACCTGGGAGGGCCTTGAGGTCTACAGGGTTCTCTGGGCCACTCTTAGGTATGTATGACCCGAGCACGCCTGGGTGTCTGCCTGCTCTCCTCTTCCCTTCCTTCTTTCCACATCTTTTAAAAGCGTGCCCTGCTGTGTCGAGCACTGGGAAGAGACGGTCTTGGGACAATTGTAATTGTAATATGTGATGAGTGAGCTGGGTGTGGTGGCGCATGCTTGTAATCCCAGTACTTGGGAGGCGGAGACCGGAGGATCCGGGTTCGTGGCCAGCCTCAGCTCTCTCGCTCTCTCTCTCTCTCTCTCTCTACCTAGTGAGGCCCTCCGCAACTTCGTGAGACCTGGTTTCAAAATAAAGTATAAAAAATAGGGCTGGGGGTGTAGAACGCCCCTGGGTTCAATCCCCGGTACCACAAAAAAAAAATATATATATATGTATATATATATATATATATATATATATATATATATATATATATATATATGTGATGAGTGCCTTGAAGGACAGGAGGGGGCTCTGGGGCATCTCTGAAGAAGCTAGGCTGACATGGTACTTGTCTCCCGCCCCAGGTGGAGTGGGGTGGTAGCAGCTGGGAAGGGTCCTGCGGAGGCAGGAAAGGGCAGAGCTCCTTGGTAGCCCGCTCTGGCAGAGTGGGCTGAGATGGGGCTGGGGGTGGTTGATAAGGGTCAAGTCATTTAACACTTAGGGGATCCTCTTGGGATTTCAGTCCTAAGTTCACAGAACCTGAGAGGGACAATCCACACTGCTGTCGTCCTCCCTCCTGACACCCTGGTCCAGCGCACATGTTTGTTTCAAGGAGCCTTCAGCCTGCGAGTCCCCAGGAATTTGGGGCTGTCTGGACGGGGCTGAGTGCTTGCTGGTCCTCTTAGGCAGCCATCACCTGGTCTGTCCTTGGGTGTCCCATTCCCAAGCCCCTCTGCCAGGAGAAACGGAGTGCCCTCAGCTCTCTCCCTCGATGCCCCGGGTGCCAGCCTGCGGCCTTCTCAGCATAAGGGCTTCACCGCTGGTCAGATGGGCGGAGAGCCAGGCGTGAAAAAGCAACATGTCTCCAAGGCTTGGGAAACTCCAGGTTCCTGCAGTTCTGGCCCTGGGCTACAGATCCTTTTTGGGGGTGGTGGCGGTACTAGGGATTGAACCGAGGGGTGTTCTACCTCTGAGCTATACTCCCAGACCTGTTTTAATTTGGAACAGGGTCTTGCTAAGTTGCTGGGGATCTTGCTAAGTTGCTGAGGCTGGCCTTGAACCTGCGAGCCTCCTGTCTCAGCCTCCCAAATTCTGGGATTTCAGGCATGCACCATCTGCCCGGTGCTGGGCTCCAGATCTAATCGCCACTTGGGTCTCCGGTTCTGTTCACCTGCGCCTTGCCTGGGCAGCACTCAGCAGCCCCTGCCTGGTCTCATGACTCCGGCCTGGGCTGGGTGCATATGGCTGAGAACAGTGGGTGAACCTGGCGTGCACTCAGGGGCCCCTTTCAGGGAGCTTTTCTGGCTGGCAGTGAGACTGTGCTCACCAAGGGCAACCTTTCTGGGTGTGGGCATTTCCTCAGGGTCTCGAGAGGCTGCCCCACCCCTATGGCTGAGAGACCCTGGAGGTCCCCGTGGAGATGTGCGCCTTGCCGTATTCTCCTGAAGTGTCACGTGGAGTTCTCCTGTGCAAAGACTCATGGCCCCAGGACACCAGAGCTGCAGATCCTGAAACCTGGCCAGGGGACGACTTACATAACACGGCCCTGAGCCAGGAGGGGGCCAGGGGCTGGCGATGCTTGGCTCGTGGAAGGCTTCCTGTGGCGGGGACAGCTTGATGCCAAGGACGGGTGGGGTGTGGCAGGAGGGAGGGTGATGCACGTGCAGGCTACAGGGTTAGAATTAGGCACAGCGAGCTGTCTGCTGGGAACGCAGCTTTCTATTTGTCTCTCCTTTTCCTGCCCCTGCTGGGGATCCCAGGGGCAGGGGCAGGGTGGGGGTGTTGGTGTTGATCCCAGTCCACAGCCTTCAGACTCCGAGAGCAGATCTGTCTCCACGGCGGGAAGTCCCCAGATGTCGGGGACACAGCCCCGGGTCCCCAGGCATCCCCAGGTCGGCTGGGACAGGAAGGAGCTCAGGGAGGGTTGGGCAATTGTGTCCTTTCCCAGGGAGGAAGCGCCTGGGCTTATTCACAGGGCGAGTCCCCAGGTGCGCTCAGCCCGAGTGTGGTTTCACCTGAGTTGTTCTCAGTGTAGTGGACGGAGCCGGCGCAGAGCCTCAGGTCTCTGCTCTGCATCTTTTGCTGGGGATCCAGGTGTTTGCTCTTGTGTCTGGGAAGCCAGAGCCCCGCGCTCCATTCCCGGGGAGGGAGCGCCCTCTAGTGTCCGCGAGCGCGAAGGCCGGAGGAGGCAGCGGAGGAAGGGGCGCCCCAATGAGAGGCCCGCGGACTGCAGGCTGAGCGCGGGCTGGGACCAAGCGGGGGCCACAGGTATTTCAGAGTTTTTTTTTTCTTCAGCAGCCCTCTCCCAAAGAAGGTGCTGAACTCTGCCAGATAGAGGGTAAAGATCAGATTTCCTCTGCCTGGCACCCCCACCCCTTCTCCCTGTTCCTATACCCCTATTACTCGGTTCTGTTCCTAACCAGGAAGGAATTGTCTGCAGTCAACCCGCCCAGACGAGTTTGGAGTTCTTGGCTGGGCCATTCTTGGCTCTCACTTCCCTCGTCTCTAGACATGGGGGTTAGCCATCCTGCATTACCGAATTGGTGTAAGATCACACAAGACTGCGATGCAAGGGTCTACACAGGGGGCATTCAATGAGGTGGAGTTGTCAGGGTAATAGGACAAGGAGGCCGTGCACCTGCCACAGGCAGGGGCACCCTGAGAAGCCTGAGCCAGGCGCTGGCCCTCCGAGGTCCCCATTGCGGCAGGGGAGGGAGACAGGGGTCCCGTGCAGTGTGGGGGTGCTCCATTTGCAGAATGAGCATGGCCATGTTAACCACCAGCATCTCCCAGGGCTGCTGAATTCAGTGTCCCGGCCCGTGTCCTGGACCACAGGAGGATGCGCCCCTGGCTTCTCATCTTCTCTGCTCTGGTTCTCCAGACTTGGGGTAAGTTTTCTTTCTCTGGACTAAAGAATTGAGAAGGATCATTGTAAAGTTTTATAATAGTAATTCTTTTTAAGTGCTTGCTCTTCCCTGGGATAAAGAATAGCTTTATACTTACAGCACAGGACTTAGAGTCTATAGACCTGGGTTCAACTCCTTACCCTGCCTCTAGTAATGATTTTAAAAAAGTTCTTTGGCTCTTTAGGTCTTAATTTTCTGACCTGAAAAATTGATATAAGGCTACTAACATCTTAAACTTGTTGCAAGGATGAAGTGAGTTAATGCACACTTTGGGGCAGTAAGGGCAAAGAAATGGTAGCGATGGATTATTATTATGTGAGCCAGAGTCTAACCCGACTCAGGATCACGCTTGTCAATAAGAGAAAGCTCGCTGGGGGTAAGAATGGCGTTTATTGGGGGTGAGAGGTCAATCGATGCCCTGTGCCCGTACCCCACAGTCCTTCCCACAGGAGCGTAGTGTTAGTAGAGGCGTCCCCCCAGTCAATCAGGAACTGCCCCGATTCATGCGGATCATCCTCATCGCTTCCCACACTCTCTCCGCATCACTTCCACCAGACGAAATTCACACAGAAGAGGACTCTGTGGTTTCCATGTGCCCGGATCTATTTCCCAGTTAGTTTTGCCAATCGAATGTGTAGATGAGGCTCATGAAGATAGTTTGCCAGTTCTGGCTCCCTGCCCGTAATGATCCATCATCCTGCAGTGTTGCCTGGACTGGGCACTGGAGAAGCGAGGCCACCTGCTATTAGAGGTGGCCCTCTGGTCAGCCCGAGGGGTTTCCTGGCGGGGGGCTGGGGAGACTGATCAAACCGGAATGTTCTTTTCCAGGTGCCTCCTTCTGGAACAAAACACAAGGGAGTCAGGCGTCAGAGGGGCTGCAGCACCTGCTCAGCAACATCTCCCAGCTCTTCGAGAAGGGCAGGCTGGGTCTGGATGGTGAGGAAGCTTGGGACTGACTGGGGCCTCTCCGGTGGCCCTCGATGATTTCCAGCTCTGCATGGTCACATGCCGCTGGGATGGGGTGCAGTTGTGAAGAGGAGCCCTGGGGGCTATGTGTCCCTGGCCTCCTCCTCTCGCTCTCTCTGCTTCTGGTGCTAAGAGCAGCTTTTCTCGGTCTCAGTTTCTGCTTTGGAGCTGGCTGACCATGCACTGAACCTTGAAAACCGTGAGACCACATAAACCTTTCCTCTTCTAAGTTGTGCTTGTCAGGCATCTTGGTCACAGCAATGAAAACGCCAACTAAAACAGGGAGTAAGTCATCTAGGCTTCCTGGCAGGTGCAGATCACCTTAAGGGTGATCGCAGGAGACATGCAGATATGGAGGGGACAGGGGAGGGTGTACCTGCCCCCTCCTAAGGCTCTTCTGCCACCATGCAGTAGATGCAGCCCAGGTGGCTAATGTGACCACAGGGCGGGACGCGGGGAGTGACAGCCCATGGTCTCCCCACAGATGTCTTCACCATGGTCTCTCGCAAGGAGTGGGGGGCGGAAGCTGTCGACTGTGCATCTCCGCTGACCACGCCAGTGAATGTCCTTGTCACGCACCACATCCCTGGACTGGAGTGCCAGGACCAGGCTGCCTGCAGTCAGAGGCTTCGAGAACTGCGGGTCCATCATGTCCAGAACAATAGTGGGTGCGACGTGGGCTACAAGTAAGAGGCTGGGCCTGGGTCTCCAGCCCGTGGTCGCCCAGGGCTCTCCACACCACGGTATCCGCTTCCCTCATTCTCTGGGTCTCCATTCTGTAGGTTTTATAATGAATGAAATATTTAAATAGTTAATGATATATATGTATAATTCATTACTAAATAATTAATGGAGTTATTAACTATTTAAATACTTCATTCATTATAAATATTTAAATATATTTTTGTGATACTGGGGATTGAACCCAGGGGCATTCTACCTCCAAGCTATACCCCAACCCTATTTTATTTCTATTTTGAAACAGGGTCTCACTAGGTTGATGAGAGTCATACTAGTTGCTGAGACTGTCCTCGAACCTGCGATCCTCCTGTCTCAGCCTCCCAAGTACTGGGATTACAGGTGTGCCTGGCTATTATTTATATATTTAAATAAATATTTAAATATTTAAAACCCTCATGAAATCCCACATCATTTGGTATTTTCTGTGAGGCCCCCGCCCCTCTGAGAGCCCTATACTTTCTACTCCCTCCAAACCTGCTTGGCCAGTGCATGGCAGGTTTCAGGTGACTTCCTGTTGTATCTGAGCGCCTTCACTCTTGTGTTTGATTGGTGAATATACCACCTGCCTCCAAGGCAGGGAGGCTGTTTGCTCTTCTAGCTGGAGAGTTGTGAAGCCTGAACTGGGTCAAGACCGTCTCTTAGCCCACAGCCTGCTCCCCACAGCACGGGCTCCATGGCGGGGCGATCGCCCCATCTGTGGCCCTGAGCTCCATCTAGGAGGCTGACTCTCACCCTGGCCAGCTGTAGACCCTTCGCGAGCACTGCGATGGATTCCTGCCTAAGTGTCCATCACGTGTCTCTGCTTTCCTGCTTTAGGCCTCTGTCCAAGGCTTTGATGGTGAAGGGTAGCTAATGCTCCCCTCTGGGGCAGGAGTTGGTGGAGAACTCTCTCAGCTCCCAGCCCCTCTGAAGGACATTTTAAAATTTTGTGGTACTAGGATGGAACCCAGGGGCATTCTACCTCCGAGCTACAGCCCCAGCGCTTTTAATTTTGAAACAGGTTCTTGCTAAACTGCTGAGGGTCTCACTAAGTTTCTTAAGCTGGCCTCAAATCTGCGATCCTTCTGTCTCAGCCTCCCAAATGCTGGGATTACAAGCATGCGCCACCATGCCCGGCTCAAAGGACAGCTTTAAAGAGCGTTTACAGCCGGACGGGGTGGTGCATGCTTGTAATCCCAGTACTTGGGAGGCTGAGACAGGAGGATCCGGGTTCGAGGCCAGCCTCAGCTACTTAGTGAGGCCTCTGCAACTCAGTGAGACCCTGTTTCAAAATAAAGAATAAAAAATAGGCCTGGGGGTGTAGCTTGGAGGTAGAATGCCCCTGGGTTCAATCCCCAGTACCGCAAAAAAACAAAAACAAAACCAAAACAAAACAAAACAAAAAACAAGAGCATTTACACAGCTCCTCAGGAGGACCAGTGGGTGGTGGCAAGGGCGCCCCCTGGTGGCCACTGGGAAGCCAGTCCTGTTGCGCACACCTTGTTGGGCTTCTCCCTCCGGCCTCCCCTCCTTCTCCTCTCACACTGGCTTCTGGGATCACTTCCCAGATGCACTGCCTGGTCTCAGGTGCTAGGTCTATGCAAGACATTTACCCTGCAGGGAGAAAGCAAATGACCAGCCTGCCTGGGGGTTACACGGCAGCCTGCATTTTTGGAGGCTGAAGGAGAATCACGTTTAAGGAAGTGTGGCGCCCCAGGACACCCTAGAGTGGTGTGGTTGGGTCCATGTTAGTTACTATGGAGGTTCCAGGATCTTTCCCAGTACACAGGATGCTTTATATACAACTTGGGTGTCTGAGCACGGAGGGGCAGGTCGGGAGAGCAGGAGTGGGTCCTTTTGAATGTTAGGGACTAGGATAAATGACTGGATCCTTGCATCATTTGGGAAGAACCCCTGCAAATTCCTTGTAGTGCACATGGCTCGAGCCATTGTCTATCTGGAGCCCGGGTAGGCAGTTTCCTCTCTCAGGGCTCTGCTACAGCGCCAGCCTCTAACACTGTATCTCCTCGCTTGGCAGTTTCCTGGTTGGGGACGACGGCAGGGTGTACGAAGGCGTTGGCTGGAACGTGCAAGGCTTGCACACCCAAAGCTACAACAACATCTCTCTGGGCATCGCCTTCTTTGGCACCAAGGAAGGTAACGGTCACCCCAACTGGCCCTTCTCCAAAGGGTGCCCCCCTCCATCTCCACCCTGCACCTGCTCCATCTTCTCTGAAGATCCACTCTCTCTTGAAATTCTCTCCTCCCTTGACTCCCGTGGCTCGGCTCTGCAACGGTCCTTCTCCAGCTGCCTGCCCCTCCTGTCTTCCAGGCCGCAGCCCCAGCCCTGCCGCCCTGGCAGCCATGAAGCGCCTCATCTCCTACGCTGTCCAGAGGGGCCACCTGTCCTCCCAGTACATCCAGCCACTTCTAGTGAAAGGCGAGCACTGCCTGGCTCCACTGCAGAAGGCGCCTCAGAAGCAAGGTGAGCGCCCAGCCCTCGCGGGCAGTCCAGACGAGCTGTCGTTGACAGTCAGGTCCTGGGATGCCCGAGTCTGGGCATTCTTTCTGTCTGGGGTCATATAAGTGTACTCATTTCTCCATTAGCCAAGTGCCTACTAGACCCTGTGGGTATACCAAGGCACATAACCCAAGAATCCCAGACCTTGAGAAGCTTCAGTCTAGAAAGACAACTAATAAATGAACATGTGAAATACTTGGTGTGTTAGATATTGAAAAGTGCTAGGGAGGGAAAAAAAGCACAGAAAGAGATAGGATATGTTTATAATCATATTTATATATCCACGCACACGCGCGCGCACACACATATATAAACACAATATACATAAGTATTAGCATGGCATGGTGGCACACGCCTGTAAACCCAGTACTTGGGAGGCTGAGATAAGAGGATCACAGGTTCGAGGCCAGCCTCAGCAACTTAGCAAGATTCTCAGCAACCTAGTGAGACCCTGTTTCAAAACAAAAAATAAAATAGGGCTGGGGGTGTAGCTCAGAGGTAGAATGCCCCTGGGCTCAATCCCCAGTAACACACACACACACACACCACCACCACCAACAACAACAAGAAAATAAACCCAATCCCCCCATAAAGTTAATAAGCACGTTCAGCCTTTTCTTGGGCTTAATGAAGTTGGAAAGAAAATTCTATTGTACTGTCAGTATTCTGTGTTACACTGGCAGAGTGTTACGGATTCCCAGAGACTCTCAAAGACTTGCTTTCAGAATGAAGCACCTGCACCCTGCTGTTGGCCAGCCCGTGCCCGAGTCCCGGGTCAGGGCGCCGGATGTCTCCGAGTCCTGAGGATGGCAGGGCCCTGGGGAGCAGGGGGTTGACACGGGTCGGCAGAGCGAGTCCTCCATTCTTTTTCTGGCCTCACCACAGCCTGTCCCAGCATCGTCGCACGGTCTGCGTGGGGGGCGAGAGACAGCCACTGCCCCAAGATGACCCTCCCTGCGAAGTACCTCATCATCCTCCACACGGCCGGGCGGACGTGCAGCGTGTCGGACGAGTGCCGCTTGCTGGTCAGCGATCTCCAGTCCCTCTTCATGGACAGACTCCACGCATGCGACGTCGGGTATAAGTAAGTGGACCCAAGGACAGGCGCCCCTTTTACTGAGCCTCCAAAAGTCGGGGAGAGGGAAAGGAGACATTTGCAGAGTGCTTGCCCACACTGGATTCCCAGCCAGCCCTGGATGGGTCTCATTTAAGAGGTAGCTAAGGGTCTAGCAATGCTGCCAGGTATGTTTTCAAAACATTGAACCCAGGGCATTCTACCTCCGAGCCACACCCTCAGCCCTTTTTATTTTTTGTTTTGAAACAGGGTCTTGCTAAGTTGCTGAGGGTCTCACTAAGTTGCTGAGGCTGGCCTCAAACCTACGAGCCTCTTCTCTCAACCTCCCAAGTACTGGGATTACAGACATGCACCACCACGCCTGGCTACATTTGTGATTCTTTAATAAAGAACACACCGACCTCCTGGGAGAGGAGAATTTTCTTTCTCTTTCTCTTTTCTCATCCAGTGTAGTTTAAATGGGTCTCAAAATTCTGTGAGAAATTTTTGGTCAAAAAAAATTTTTTTTTTTGTGGTACTGGGGATTGAACTCAGGGGCATTCTGCCTCTGAGCTACACCCCCAGCCTGATTTTATTTTTTTTATTTCAAAACAGGTTCTCACTAAGTTGCTGAGGCTGGTCTTGAACCTGCAATCCTCCCATCTCAGCCTCCCAAGTACTGGGATTACACGTGTGTGCTACCACGCCTGGCCTAAATTGTTTTTATTAAAGAATACTGGGTTTGAAGCTAGTAATTTAAGACTGGCATACAGCCTGGCCTGGTGGTGCATGCCTGTAATCCCAGTGACTCTGGAGGCTGAGGCAGGAGGATCACAAGTTAGAGGCCAGCCTGGGCAACTTAGTGAGACCCTATCTCAAAATAAAAATGGAAAAAGGGTTGGGGATATAGCTCAGTGGTAGAGTGTCCCTGGGTTCAATCCCAAGTACTGCCAACCCCCCAAAACAAAACAAAACAAAACAAAACAAAACAAAACAAAAGATTAGCATACACATGAAGAACCAAGTGACCCACAAAACAAGACATTTCTTGAGGATGCTCTCAGAACTTGCAGATCAGACATTTGGGGTTGTAGCCCATCTCATATTCCTCAGAAACAACCACACTACATTTTAGGTCTCAGGACAGGCCACCACTAGCTCGTATTGCATATTTGTGTCCATTAATAAAGGGACCCCCGACCTCTGGGAACACCTGTGGTTTAGCGAGCAGAGCTGGGTTTTAGTGCCCACCGCCCCCCAGCCAAGCACCCTGCACAGTCCTGAGAGAGAGTGTTGAGTGAGGAGAGCTTCCAGCAGCCCCCGAGAGCCCCACATTTAAGGAAAGGGCACAGGAAGCTGAGGTGTAGAAAGGCAGCAGCCAGGGAGGACGAAGGCTGGGGAGGGTGGTGTGGTGAACGCCAAGGCAGGAGAATGTTTGGAGAAACGAGAGGGGTTGACAGGGTCCAGTGCACAGGGAGGCCAAGCCAGGTGGGGTCAGAGCTGCGGACATTGTCGTTCATGGTGAGGAGGCCCTGGGCTGCCTCGGGGGGAGTGGCTTCATGGGTGTGTGTGTGGGGTAAGACAGGCACGGGACACTGTCATCTTTTTATTTTATTTTATATTTTATTTTATTTTTTGGTACTGGGAGTTGAACCCAGAGGCATTCTACCTCCAAGCTACACCTCTAGCCCTTTTTAGTTTTTATTTCAAAACAGGGTCTCGCTAAGTTGTCTCAATCCTGTGATCCTCCTGTCTCAGCCTCCCAAGTACTGGGATGACAGGCATGCGCCGCCGCGCCTGGCTTGGAAGCTGTCCTTTGTCTTCATTGATGGAGAGCTTCTGTGAGCAGCAGTTGCATGCCGGAGCCTTGCTGGCATGTGTCAGCTCGTGAGAACCGACTGTGGAGATTCAGGAGTTTTGTGAGCCAGTCATTAAATCGTTGGCGCCCTAGAGTCAGCCACAGTGGAGGTTTTCTCCCACAGAAATCTGTGTAATGCTATAAGCCAGGGTTCCCTCTCCCCTCGGCCCAAGCTGGTTACCAGCACATGGTTGGCAAGAACCCTGTTGTACTTGTTTCTGTGACTCAAGTGCTTAGAATTTAATAAAGTCTGATGAGTAAAGACATGAGTGAATTAATGAAGGAAGGTGAGGCATGGTCTCAGAACACATCTTTCATGCTGGTCCCATCTCCCTTTGCATTCCTCTAGCTTCCTCGTGGGCCAGGATGGTGTTATTTATGAAGGGGTAGGCTGGGATGTCCAAGGCTCCTGTGTCCCTGGCTACAACGACATTGCCCTGGGCATCGCGTTCATGGGCACCTTTACAGGTAAGTGGATGCTTTGGGCAGTAGTGGTCATTGGATGGTGTTTGAGGGAGAGTGTCTGACATGGGTGACAAAGACATCAGGGGCAAACATCATTTTCATGACTGCATATGCTGGAGCTTCAAAGTCAACATTTAACTGAGCTAGGTGTGACCCTCAGAAAGAATACTTCTCCTAAATGTATTTCCTCACACACAGTCAACTGTCTGTCGCTCTCTCTCCTAAGACCTAAGGAGCATGTGAAGCAGGGGGGAAACGGGTCTCTGTGCATGGTTTTAGCTCATCTCCGCAGGCGCATCCTTTCTTGTTACCATGGCAACAACGCAGGACCACTCCACCTTACTTGTCAAAGCATGGATGGCCCCAGACTCAGCATTGAGACTGTGCATTGTGGGTTGTCATGGCTCAGAGCTCTGGACTAGAGCTTATTGGTAGCCAGGGACTTTCTTCCTTTCTTTTTTTTTTT
>PVJS01054208.1:0-13041 GCA_004027185.1 Glis glis
CTCCGGTCTCCGCCTCCCAAAGTACTGGGATTACAAGCGTGCGCCACCACGCCCGGCAATTTTATATTTTATTTTGAAGCAGGAGCTCTAAGTTGCTGAGGGCCTCACTAAGTTGCTGAGGCTAGCCTTGAACCTATGATCCTCCTGTCTCAGTCTCCCAAGTACTGCGATGACAGGCATGCACCACCATGTCCGGCCCCATATATTTACTTTATTGCATGTAAGTGGAACATTGAATGCTGGTAGAGAGCTGGGCTCTGGAGTCAGAAAATACTTCAATAGTGTCTATTCTGCCTCTTATTAGCTCTCTGACTCTGGGCAAGTTCTTTTCTAGATGAGCTCCCTTAGCTGCATCTTCACAGATAATTCATCTAAACTATTTCCTGCAGTACATGGCACAATTCTAAATGTTGATAAAAGGCTGCTATTTTTGCCCCATTGAAACATTTAAACTGATTTTGTCTACCTTTCTACACACATGTGTATAATATTAATATATACACATTTATTTCTTATTACTGAGAAAGTTACACTGTTTATTATCAGGAGCTTAGATAATAAAACAAATAAAATAAGTACACATAGCTCTGAAAATGGGGGAAAGGTAAACACTTAATCTCTTTAACATTTTCTTCAGTTTTCCTAAAATAATCTCTAAGGCTCCATCAGCTCTAACATTTTATTATTCTATAATGTTATGACTATTGCTTTTGCAAGTGTTTAGAACCCATTAAAATGAAGACAAGCTTATTTTAGAGGTTGAGATTTTGTTGTGTTTTAAAGGTGGAAGAGGATTTCAATTTAAACAGACATGTTCATGACTGAATGAGTATACAGAGCTGCTACTTCCTCCATAAGGACATACCATTTGATATTGAGTAAGACATGCTCCTTCTGGAATAGGGAATGAACTTCTACTTAGATTTATGTGCTCTGACGGTCTTTCTCTTTGCACCCTTTTGCTTAAGCTATTGAAGAAGGTCCTTATAAATCTTTTAAAATACTAGAGCTTATACTGGAGATATTTTAGTTTATCATATTTAATATATAATGACCCTTGGACTGTGAAGGCTTTAAATGGCGATATTGTGAAAGTTTAAGTAAAATATTCCTAGAAGTATATTTTTGTTCTTGTGTGTGTGGTCATTTATGAAAACAATATGAAACAAGTTGGAAGATATATATGTATATATACATATATATGTATAATACATATGCATTTATAATATATATATATATATATATATATTTGTACTGGGGGTTGAATTCAGGGGCATTCTACCTCTGAGCTAGGCCCTCTGTGCTTTTTTATTCTGAAACAGGATCTTGCTAAGTTGCTGAGGTGGCCTTGAACCTGCAATCCTCCTGTCTCAACCTCCCAAGTACTGGGATTGCAGGCATGTGCCACCATCCCTGGCATGGAAGAAATATGTTTAAGTAGCTACACATCCCATTATGCTAAGAACAGTTCTCTGTATATTTACTTTCAGTACAAATTCATGCATTTTTTTTCAGCACTGAGAATTAAACACAGGGATTTGCAAATGCTAGGCAAGCCCACTATCACTGAGCTACATCCCCAGCCCTTCTTAAATTTTTTTTAAATTTTAAATTTTATTTTAAATTTTATTTTGAGCCAGGTGTGGTGGCGCACACTGGTAATCCCAGTACTTGGGAGGCTGAGGCTGGGACTGGAGGATCCGGGTTCGCAGCCACCCTCAGCTACTTAGAGAGGCCCTCTGCAACTTAGTGAGGACCTGTTTCAAAATAAAGAATAAAAAATAGGGCTGGGGGTGTAGCTTGGAAGTAAAATGCCCCTGGGTTCCATTCCCAGTACCACAAAAAAAAAATTTATTTTGAGACCAGGTCTCATTTAGTTGCCCAGGCTGGCCTTGAACCTTCGATCCTCCTGCCTCAGCCTTCGGAGTAGCTGGTACTACAGGTGTGCACTATTTCACATGACTCAAATTCATGCTTTCATAAACTTGCAGTCACAGTGTGTATGTCTGGGTATGAGGTATTCGATTATGGGAAATGCCATAATTTACCTATTTAGCCATTTCCCTATTAGATCTCTAGGTTAGCTATAAATTTTTATTATTATATAAAACTTTGTATTGAAAATTTTTAATACATGACTTTTGGCCAGGTGCAGTGGCATACTCCTGTAATCCCAGCTACTTGGAAGCCTGAGGCAGGAGGATCACAAATTTAAGGCCAGCCTGGCATCTTAGTGAGACTCTGTCTCAAAAAATAAAAAAAGGCTGGAGATGTATCTCAGTGGTAGAGCGCCCCTGGATTCCATCCCCATTAACTCCTACCCCCCAAAATCAAGCATATAGCTTTTATCTACATAAAATTATTTTTATGGTAAATTAACATTAGGGGAAATACTCAGTTAAAGCAAATAAAATGAAGCCGGGCACAGAGGCTCTCTCCTATAATCTCAGTACTTGGGAAACTGAGACAGGAGGATCACGGGATTGAGGCCAGCCTCAGCAACTGAGTGAGACCTTCAGCAACTTAGAGAGACCCTGTTTCGAAATAAAAAAAATACAAAAGGCTGGGTGTGTAGCTTGGAGGTAGAATGCCTCTGGGTTCAATCCCCAATACCAATAATAATAATAAATAAAAAACAAAACCAAGCATTATAGCTCTTTATTGCAATACTTTCCAAAAGGACATGTATGGGTGTGTATGTGTACATATGTGCTAAATATACATACATGCAATATATATCAATATATATTTTAGGATACCTGTAAATGAGCATTCTTTTTTTTTTTTTTGCGGTACCGGGGATTGAACGCAGGGGTATTCTACCTCCGCGCTACGCCCCCGGCCCTATTTTTTTTTTTATACTTTATTTTGAAACCGGGTCTCACGAAGTTGCGGAGGGCCTCACTAAGGAGAGAGAGAAAGAGAGAGAGAGAGAGAGAGAAAGAGAGAGAGAGAGAGAGAGAGCGAGCTGAGGCTGGCCGCGAACCCGGATCCTCCGGTCTCCGCCTCCCAAAGTACTGGGATTACAAGCGTGTGCCACCACGCCCGGCTTGTAAATGAGCATTCTAAATAAATGCTTTTTCAATTTCAATGACCTAACCAAATACTGTGTGTTTTTCTTTTTTTCTCACTATAATCAATAAGAGATTTAAATATAATATTCTGCATTCGATTTAAAAGAAGAGTTTGATTCAAAGCCATAATGAGATATTGGTTATTGCAAAAAAAAAAAGAGCTAAATGTCATCTAGTTTTCTGGTCTTGTCAATCCAGCTTTATTTTCTTCTAAATATAAATAGCTGGAATTTACTAAATTATCTAGAGCTAAACTCACTAAGTATTCTTGTCATATTTTTCTTAGCTGTGGAATAACTGAATTAAATGTGCAACCATAACAAGAGATAGACCAGAAGGAAAACCCTTGGGTTCTGAGTTGGTAGGGACTAGAGCAGCTTCATCTATTTAACCAATTTGTCTCTACTACCCTCTAGTGGTATCTTAATCATTATATGCTTGCAGCATTGCCTCCAGATTAAAAGCACACAGGGAGATTTATCAATTTCAGCTTTATAGAACTCGTCCCAGACTTACATATTATGAACTATGAATTCCTAGACGAAATTGCCTTTTTTGTGGTGGTGGTACTGGGAATGGAACCCAGGAGCATTCTAGATCCAAGCTATACCCCCAGCCCTATTTTTATTTGGAAACAGGGTCTCACTAAATTGCTGAAAGCCTACTTCAAACCTGCAATCCTCCTATCGCAACCTCCCAAGTACTGGAATTACAGGTGTGTGCCATCACACCCAGCTTGGAAATTGCCTTTTTACTGGCTTTCTTGCTCCCCTCTCTTTCCACAAGAATCCTTTCTGAAAGTACTGCCAGAGTAACCTGTATCAAAGGGAAACTTGATCCACTCACTCCCCTGCCCCATCCAACGACGACATCAGACTGCTTGAAATGCTGCTGGTAAACTCCTCACCCCTGGCCCCAGCTCTTCACAAGATGAATCCAACTCTCCTCCCCGCTCCTCTGTATCCTTGACTCCCTGTACCACTCTACATTCCAGCCAAGCCCCACTGCTGGGTGTTCTCTGAACCCGCCCCACGTTTTCTTCTTTCTTCCTAGAATGCCACCCACCTGGGTCATCGCCACCTCACGACTCCTTCTTCCATGTCTCCTTCCCAAAGTGCTGCTCCTATTGCAAGATTTATTTCAGATGCAGACTTTGTTCAGCTTTAACAATCTCCTTGCAAGTCCCAAACAAGCCAGGCACTTTCATGACCCTGCACTATTGCACATGCTGTTCCCTTTGCCTGCATGTTTAACCCAGCGCCCCCTTTCAATTCTCATTTAAGCTGATAACATCATCTGCCCTTCCATAAGTATCCACCATAGGGATCACATTGTTAATTGTTAATGAAGATTTACCCGCCTCCCCCAGAGTTCTTTTCCTCTTTCCTATGACCCATGATAATTTGTGCAAGTTTTTGTTTCAGTACCCACCACCAGATTCTTTTTGTGAAATTGATAATAATCAGTGTGATTAGAGCCAGGCATGGTGGCACATGCCTGTAATACCAGTATTTGGGAGGCTGAGACAGGAGGAACACGAGTTGGAGGCCAGCCTTAGCAATGTAGTGAGTCCCTCAGCAACTTAGTGAAACCTTGTTTCAAAATAAAAAATAAACTAGGGCTGGGACTGTAGCTTGCAGGTAAAATGCCCCTGGGTTCAATCTGCAATAATGAAAAAAAATCAGTGTGATTAAGAAAAAGAAATGTGTAAGGTGCTTACTTTGGGTGAGGAACAGATTTAAATAAATGTTACATGGACTACCTCATTTTGTTGTACTGGGGATTGAACCCAGGGCCATTCTACCTCCAAGCTACACTCCCAGCGCCATTTTATTTTTTATTTGGAAACAGGGTCTCACTAAATTGCTGAGAGCTTCGCTGAGGTTGGCCTGGAACCTGCAATCCTCCTGTCTCAGCTTCCCAAGTACTGGGATTCAGGCATGCAGTACCACGCCTGGCTAGGAGCCAGGGTTTTAAAGAAATGGTCTGGCAGTAGCTAGACCCTGTGCTTTTTTCTACCCTAGCTTCACAGCTGTTCTGGAAGGACTCTGTGTCAGGATAGTGCAGCTAAGGCTCAGTTTGAATCTGTGCTGTGGGATTGACTGTAGAAGGAATCAAATAGAATTCCTGTGTATGAAAAAGTTTTTGTTTTGCCTTGTCTAATAAAAACTCTTTAATTTTTTTCTTCTTAAATGTCTTTCCATTTAGACCCTGAAGTTTACAGGGCAGCTTTGCATCTTATTCTTTTTGGTGTACCCATTATTTAAAACCTTGTGCCTACGACATAGGAAAGGCTTAAACTCAACAAACATGGTCGAAACAGCTTTCTCCTTTTGTCCCACCTGGATGTGCCATCTCTTTACACTGTATCCCTGTTGCACTTGGTCCAAAACTAAGCTGAAGGAAGATGATTGTAATAAAAGAACTTGTGGGTTTTTTTACCCCTTATCTCTATTCAGTCTCTCAAGCTCAATGAGGACAGAAATTCATTCATCTTCCTATCTTTAGTGGTCTTCAAACAATGCCAGGCAAACAGAAGACACTCAATATTTGATGAGCAGAACTGACATCAATTAGTGTTCTGTCTTTCAAGATTTTGGTGTAGTGCTGTGTGTAGTGCATCAATGGCATGTGACTGGCATAAGATCATGCACACACAGTACAGGGAGCCAGAGAGCTGATGTTTACCAGGAGGCCCTGAGGCACTCCAAGTCCCCAAGTTCCTGTCTTGTTTTTGTTTTGTTTTGGTACTGGAGATTGAACCCAGGGGTGTTCTACCTCTGAGCTATACCCCCAGCCCTGTTTTATTTTGAAACAGGGTCTCACTAAGTTGCGGAGGGCCTCACTAAATTGCTGAGGCTGGCTGTGGACCTGCGATCCTCCTGTCTCAGCCTCCCAAGTACTGGGATTACAGGAGTGCACCACCACACCTGGTCCGTCTCGCTTTTGAGCAAAGGCAAAGAGTAAATTATGTTCCATATCATGTTAGCTGTAAGAGGATGTCATTGTAGTTTCACTCTTAGAAATGTGTCAGTTATAGTCAACATTTAAAATGAACCAGAATATTTCATAATGTGAAATCCCCGGCCTCTATCATTTTGGGTAACAGTTTATTGAGTTAAGTTAGAATTGGAATTAGAACTTCATTTGTTTGAAACCATGAGAAAATGATGAGCTTATATATTAACACTTTAAATTGCTGATTAGAGATCTAACCATAACCCTTTGCCTTTAATCATTGGGCTGACTTTCCAAACATAAAGAGTTAAAGAATTACTTCTCACTAGACATTTTAGTTCTAGCAGAGGAACCTATCTTAGACATAAGCATTATTATGATAAAAATCAAAGGAGTTTTTTTTTTTTTGGTGGTACTGGGGATTGAACCCAGGGGCATTCTGCCTCCGGGCTACACCCCCAGCCCTATTTTTTATTCTTTTATTTAGAAACAGGGTCTCACTAAGTTGAGGAAGCCTCACTAAGTAGCTGAGGCTGGCTGTGAACCTGGATCCTCCAGTCTCAGCCTCCCAAGTACTGGGATTACAAGCGTGCGCCACCACGCCTGGCTCAAAGGATTTTTAAGAATCCACTTAAAATATATTTTTAATCTCAGAGATTCAATTACAACTGCCCTGATAATTTGACAGCATCGATCATTTCTCCTGGCTCCCAATATGTATAAAATTGTCCACCAGTTTTAGAGTTATATGCACGTGAGTCTCATGAAGCTTACATATAGGGCCTTGCCTTGGTGCAGGTCTTTTCTGTGACTCTGACAGGGACCAAACTGTGGTTTGAATGTGTCCACAGAAATTCATGTATTGGAAAATTAATCACCAAATTCTTATATTAATGATATTTGGGAGGTAATTACGATTAGATGAAGTCATCAGGGTGGGTCCCCATTGACATTAGTAGCTTCCTTTTTTGTTTTTTTTGGTTCTGGAAATTGAACCCAGGGTAATTCTGCTTCTCAGTTACACCCCAGCCCTTTTTTTTTTTTTTTTTTTTTTGCGGTACCGGGGATTGAACACAGGGGCGTTCTACCTCCGCGCTGCACCCCCGGCCCTGTTTTTTATGCTTTATTTTTGAAACTGGGTCTCACGAAGTTGCGGAGGGCCTCACTAGGTAGAGAGAGAGAGAGAGAGAGGAGAGAGTAGAGAGAGAGAGAGAGAGAGAGAGGAGAGAGGAGAGAGAGAGATAGATCGATCGATTGATCGTGCGCGCGCATGCGCGCTGAGGCTGGCCGCGAACCCGGATCCTCCGGTCTCCGCCTCCCAAAGTACTGGGATTACATGCGTGCGCCACCACACCCGGCTCCCAGCCCTTTTTATTTTGAAACAGGGTGTTGCTAAGTTGCTGAGGGTGGCACTAGTAGCTTTCTAAGAAGAGGAAGAGAGACTGGATTTAGAACATTTTCTCTGTCTCAAAAGGTGATGTCCTTCCCCACATATGATACAGCAGGAGGGGCCTGAACAAATGCAGTACAATGCTTTTGGACTTCCCAGCCTCCAGAACCATGAACTAAGGAAAGCTCTATTTTTTATAAATTACCCAGCTTCAAGAATTTTGTTATAGCAACATTAAACAGACGAAGAAAGACCCTTAGCAATATGCTCATGTGGTAATATTATTATATAAAATGTATAAAGATATTTAATGATTGAGATTAAGGCTACTATTTCCACCTCAGTTCCCTATCAGTTATACATCTCCACCTGTTCAGTGGCATTAGTATGGCCACAAACATTTTAGGATTCAGCATAGGGAAAGTTGAGTTGAGTATACATTGCTATGGTCTATGTATTTATGTCCCCCCAAATCATATGTTGAAATCCTCACCCTAAGAGTGATGCTATTAGGAGAAAAGGACTTTGGGAGGTGAGTAGGTCACTGGGGGTGGGGCCCTCATCAATGGGATTAGTGACCTTATAAAAGATGTGCCAGAGGGATCCCTTGCCCCTTCTGCCATGTGAAGTTACAGTAAAAAGACAACATCTATGAGGAAGCAGTCCTTCATCACACACTGAACCTGCTGGTGCCTTGATCTTGGATTTCTCAGCCTCCAGAACCATAAGACATTTCTGTTGTTTATTAGCAACCCAGTCCACAGTATTTTGATATAGTAGCCTGAAAGGACTAAGACATACATTTAGTTTTGTATTAATGGTATCTAGTTTTTTTTTTTCAGAGCACTTCTAAATTATTTCCAACAGTCCTAACACAGGCATGGCATCCAGGAAGGAATATTCCTCCTCTCATTCTACTGATTTTCTTGACATTTGGAAGTCAAGGCATATGGTCAGAGATCTTAATCTGAACAGCAGTACAGGGGTAGTTGAAGAGAAGCCAGCCTGTGAAAAGCTCTTTCAATTATCAGGTATAAAATTATAAGCAGAAGGAGCTTTGGTTTTCATCATTACCTCATGTAAACCAAACTCTCTTGTATCAGGAATATACTCAATAACATAGCATAAACAGTACAGACAATTTTTTGAATCTGGAATATTTATGACCATACAAATTAAAATTCACTATAATTTCTGTGTTTGTAGGTTGTTATGGTTTGCATCTGGAATGTCCCCCACAAAAAGCTCATGTGTGGAAATCATGGTACCTGGTGCAGGGAAGTTCAGAGGTGGGGATTTAAGGCAATGATTGGATTGTGAGGGCTAGAACCTCATTAGTGGATTAATCCATTTGATGGATCAATAATTTGAATGGATTTGCTGAGTGGTAACAGTAGGCAGGTGGGGAATGGTTGGAGGAAGTAGGTCACTGGGGGCTTGGCCTTGGGGACTACATTATCTGTCCCTGGCCCCTTCCCCCATCTCTCTCCCTCTCTCTCTCTCTCTCTCTGTTCCCCTACCACCATAAACCGATCAGTTTTCCTCTACCATGTCCTTGCACCATGATATTTCTGCCTTGGAGCCAGCTGACCATGAATTGAACCTCTGAAACTGTAAGTCAAAATAAACCTTCCCTCCCCCAAGTTGTTCTCAGGCTGACTAACACATAAGTGCTATAGTTTGGATCTTGAAGGTTCCCCAAAGGCCCATGTGTTGAAGGTTTGGTCCCCAGTCTGTGACAATACTGGGAAGTGGTTTGAGCTTTAGGAAGTGGGGCCTAGTGGAAGGAAGTTGGGTCTTGGGGATGTGCTGTTGAAGGGGATATTGGGACCTTGGCCCCTTCTTGTCTCTCTCTTTGCTTCTTGTATGCCATGAGGTGACTAACTTTGCTCCACCACGTGCTCCCTGTCATCATGTTCTGCCTCACCACAGGCCCAAAGCGATGGGGCCAAGTGACCATGGACTGAAACCTCTGAAACTGGGAGCCAAAATAAACATTCCCTCCTCTTAAGTTGATTCTCCATGGTATTCTGTCACAGTGACAGAAAAATAACACATTAGGGTACAAACTTAAAGCAGTAGTACAAACAGCTCATATGTAAAAGAAACTTGATTGATGTGTTCTCAAATGTGACAGAAATTCCAAAAATTGATATAACCAATAATCCAGTAGGAAGCCAAAATAACTTCTTATGAAGAGGAATCAATCCTCCATATATACTGAGGGATGACTGTATTTTTTTTTATTTTCAAGCAAATATTTCTCAAACTTATTAAATTAAAAAAATACTTATGTTAGCTTAAATTACCATAACAAAATAGGCTTAAACAACAGATTTTTTTTTTTTGCGGTACTGGGGATTGAACCCAGGGGCGTTCTACCTCCGAGCTATAGCCCCAGCCCTATTTTTTATACTTTATTTTGAAACAGGGTCTCACGAAGTTGCAGAAGGCCTCACTAAGTAGCTGAGGCTGGCCGCGAACCCAGATCCTCCAGTCTCAGCCTCCCAAGTACTGGTATTACAAACGTGCACCACCACGCCCGGCAACAACAGAAATTTATGCACAGTTCTAGAGGCTGGAAGTTCAAGTTCAGAGAGTGAGCAAAGTTGGGATCTGGAGAAGGTCTTCTTCCCCATAGACCCCTGTCTTCTCCCTCAAAACTCACAGGGTGAGAGCTACTAAGGTCTCCTTGCCTCTTCCTATCAGAGCACTAATCTCCCTCATGAAAGCCCCGCTCTCATGACTTCATCTAATCTTAATTACCTACAAAGGCTTGTCTCCAAGTACTATCTCATGGGGGATTAGGGATTCGACATATGAATTTGGGGAGGGCCAACAACATGCAGTCTGTACTTCTATCTAAAAACCAAAACCAAATGAGGAAAACACCTCATGTGCAGTGCCACCTGATCTTTTCTTTTCCTTGCCAAATGGAGTTTACTAAAATATAAATATGAAACTTTTGGAAACATGGTCCTTTCCGTCCTTTCCTGCTTAGTCCGTTTTTCATGCCACCTCTAAACTTGTTCTCCTAAAATATAGCTTGGGGCTGTGTGTCTCTCTCCTGCTCAGATCCTTTAGAACACTGCTCAGGGATCTTCAAGATTCTGATTCCAAACGCTCCTCTCTGCCTAACACCTCTGGCACCCCTGCACCCTACATGTAGACACCTGAATCACATGAGCAGACTCTCTGGTCTGTGCTTTACTTTTACAATTCTCTTTGCTTGGAAGGTCCACCTCACAATTCTTTTCTCCAGTGTTTGTTCAGATGTCACTTCCTCTGTTAGAAGTAGTCATTTCCTCCCTATGTTTGTCCCTGCATCTCACTTCATTGCATAAGTTACAATGTAAGTGACAGAAGAGATCTAAATAATCATCACACTCCTCTCCCCTCAACACCTACAGCAGGAGTAGGTCTTACCCACTTTTGTGTATATCAAACAGTGTTGCACTTTAGAAACATTGACTAGAAGCTGGCTGAAATGGTAATGAGTTGTATTTGCTAATTGGATAGCATGAATTTGCAATAATCCCTGAAACTTTAAAAAGAAAAATAAGCCAGTTAAATTGAAACACCTAGCATCACAGCTGTGGAAGCACATGGTCTTCTTTATGTTGAATTACTTGCTGTTTTCCTTAAATTCCTTGTTTAACCTCTCAAAGAGAAAGACATACTCATTCATTAAAATCAGTAGCTGGTTATGGTGTCACATGCCTGTAATCCCAGTACTTGGGAGGCTGAGACAGGAGGATTGCTGGTTCATGGCCAGCCTCAGTAACTTAGTAAGAAACCCTGTTTCAAAACAAAATTCTAAAAAAGGCTGGGGGTGTAGCTCAGAGGTAGAACACTCCTGGTTTCAATCCCCAGTACCCAAATAAATAAATAAATAAAATCAGTAGCCTAAGCTAGCAGAGAACAACCTGCATCCTGACAGCACTTATCGGGCAGTTTTCATTTAAAAAGTGAATATTGAGCTGAGTGTGGTGGCGTAAGCCTGTAATCCCAGTACTTGGGAGGGTGAGATAGGAGGATCACAAGTTTGAAGTCAGCCTCAGCAACTTAGAGAAAACCTGTTTTAAAAAAAATAAAGCTGGGGGTGTAGCTCAGAGGTAGAATGCCTCTGAGCATTCAATCTACAGTACCATACACACACACACACACACACACACACACACACACAGTGAATTTTGGATTTCAATAGCCAGTGGGAGGTTGAGGGTATAGCTTAGTGGTAGAACACTGGCTTAGCATGTAGCATATGCAAGACCCTGGGTTTGGTCTCCAGCACCTCAAAAAAAAAAAAAATGTTAGTAAGGTCAGGCAGGAGTTCTCAAACTCCTACCTCCACCATCAAGAATTCCAAACACGCTGGGTGTGGCAGCCCAAACACTTAATCCCAGTACTTGGAAGGCTGAGGCAGAAGAATTGCAAGTTCAAGGCCAGCCTAGGAAACTTCTCCAGATCCCATCTCAAAATAAAAAAATTAATTGTGCTGTGGGTGTAGCTCAGTGGTAGAGAGACCCTGGGTTCAATCCTCAGTACCACATGAAAAACATAAAAATAATCCCAAACACTCACTTCTGTTGCCTAGGAGCAAAACATTGTCAAGGCTGAGCATTCCTATAGGGCCAGATAACAGACACAGCTCACAGCGTGAAAAGGCATTAGACACTTAAGTGTATGTGATATATTAGTTGCATTCTTTATTCCAATCTGGGCCTTCTGATACATATTTGTAGAGGGCGTGGTAATCAATATTTATTTTCTGTCCCATTAGGGTTAGGGCAAAGAGAAATCCATACTAGGTTTGGACTTTGATTATCCCTTGCTCTATTTTATTGTTTTATTTTCTTAAAGACTTAAGAATGATATTGAACTGAAGAAATCTCTCTTAAAGAGCCAGGCTGGATGGTGTATGCCTATAATCCCAGCTACTCCAGAGGCTGAAGTAGAAGGACTGCAAAATTTGAGGCCAGCCTGGGCAATTTAGCAAGACCCTGTCTCAAAACTTTAAAAGGGCTGGGGATGTAGCTCAGTGGTAGAGTGCCCCTGGGTTCAATCCCAGGCTCACACACTCTCTCTCTTTCGTACACGCACACTCACATATATAATTGGCAAATTTTCTTTACATTCTCGAGGACATCTTTCGGTATTCTATTTTCTTTTCCAAATGTGCTCCCTTGGCCTGGCTCGCTAATCACCCATTTATTTTTATTTTTTATTTTTGTGGTGCTGGGGATTGAACCCAGGGGCATTCTACCTCTGAGCTACACCCACCCCCAGCCCTATTTTATTCTTTTTTATTTTTGTGGTACCGGGGATTGAACCCAGGGGCGTTCTACTTCCATGCTACACCCCCAGTCCTATTTTTTTTTATACTTTATTTTGAAACCGGGTCTCACGAAGTTGCAGAGGGCCTCACTAGGTAGAGAGAGAGACAGGGGGAGAGAGAGAGAGAGAGAGAGCGCTGAGGCTGGCAGCGAACCCGTATCCTCCGGTCTCCGCCTCCTAAAGTACTGGGATTACAAGCGTGCGCCACCACACCCAGCTTATTCTTTTTTTTTATGTTTTTATTGGTGCATTGTAGTCTCACATCACAATGAGTATCAGTTT
>PVJS01054209.1:0-13038 GCA_004027185.1 Glis glis
AGAGAGAGAGAGACAGGGAGGGAGGGAGGGAGGGAGAGAGAGAGAGAGAGAGAGAGAGAGAGAGCTGAGGCTGGCCGTGAACCGGGATCCTCCAATCTCCGCCTCCCAAAGTACTGGGATTACAAGCGTGCGCCACCACGCCCGGCCATTTCTCGTCTTTCTTGGAGTGCTTTGAGCCAACTGAAGCTTGAAGAGAAGTAACCGTGCCCCTCCACCTCCCCCATTTGCTAGTTATCTTTTTTGTGTGCGTCCTACTGGGGATTGAACCCAGGGACATTCTACCTCTCCCAACCCTTTTTATTTTTATTTTGAAACAGGATCTCAGTAAGTTGTTGAGATTGACCTCGAACCTGGCTCCTCCTATCTTAGCCTCCCAAGTGCTGGGATTACAGGCGTGTGCCACCACCCCCAGCTCTCTTAGTTATCTTTTTCTGAGAAGAGCTATTACCAAAATGAATAATGGGAGATGGAGTCTCTGGCCCACCATGCTTTCCCTGTCCTTTCTTATCTATTTCTTTCATATTCTCTTCTCTGCTGCATGGCCAGGATCTAGAGAAACAGCTGAGCCACATGGTAACCACGACTAGGGGACAGGCCAAGGCAACTTCCTCCGATGGCCATCATCAAGATGTTTACTCTCCACTGAGGTCATCTGTGCTTCTTAAAGAAAACAAAAAAGGAAGAAAAAGACTAAACAATCCAGAATTGCCTAAGAAAGAACCGTATGCTTTCAACTACTAATGAATCATTGAGCATTATTATTTCAGCAGTCTTCCTGGGAGTGAAATGCTTTCCATGTGTGTGATGGTCCAGCACACCCTAGTAGCTCTTGCCATCTGGAGAGGTTCTTTGGGACCTCAAGCTGCGATGACTTTTCCAACTTTTTCTAACATCTCCAGAAGCCGTACAAGTCCTAAAATGCTTTTTTTTCTCTAAATTCCAATTGACAACGTGGCAGCAGAGGACACGGTTGGTTGGAGAGGCGACTGGATGAGAATTCGGCTCTGTCTGGGTGTCCTGGTGTCAGGCCCGACTGTGAAGCTGCCTCTCTCTCCTTCCTTCCTCCTCTTCCGTTTTGCCTGGTTAGTTCTTTGTCACTTGCAGGGCCCTCCCCTATCAGAAGGCATCACTCCCACATCACGCATAGACTGGCAATGCAGATTCATGTAGCTGTGAAAGATTATGATTGAGAGATGGTGGGGGCCAGGGGAGGGAATCACTACCCACAATTGATAGTTTCCTCATAAATATTTCAGTGAAATACAAGACAGTAGTCTTCCTGGCTCCCCCTTCTGGCTGGCCTTATTTGGAAGATGAAGAAAGAGGCGTGTGTGTGTGTGTGTGTGTGTGTGTGTGTGTGTGTACACATGCACTTGTGTGTTTGCAGGGTATTGTAATAGGGGATTCTGTCTTAGAGTTTGCTGAAGCCCCATAACAATTCTCTCATATCCGAAAGCCAGGTGTTCTCTCTGTCTCCTAAACTGACAGTGATGGACTGATGTAGACCCTAGGTCACCACAATATTGGAGAAGCCACAAAGGCTGAAGGTTAGGTCAAGGGTTTGTTTGCAGAGAGCTGTGTTGTGGGTCCCTTGTGGGATGGTCATGGATCAGACTGTTTTTGCTCCCAGGGGAATGGGCTTTAAGAGACCATTGGAGACCTTGATATGTGACCCCATGAGTGTGGGGGGGGCTTGTGTCTGTCCTCCACTAGAGATATCTTTTTTTTTTTTTTTTGCGGTACCGGGGATTGAACACGGGCATTTTACCTCCAAGCTATACCCCCGGCCCTATTTTTTATACTTTATTTTGAAACCGGGTCTCACGAAGTTGCGGAGGGCCTCACTAAGTAGCTGAGGCTGGCCGCGAACCCAGATCCTCCAGTCTCAGCCTCCCAAGTACTGGGATTACAAGCGTGCACCACCACGCCTGGCTTCCACTAGAGATATCTGAAGAACTTCAGGCTGGCTCACACACGGAAGCTGTGGTTATGCAGCAGGATCCCAGCATTAAGAGAAGGTGTGGAGGTACCGGGCGGGCAGACATGCCACCACCCTCCTGGGGACCTGCAGGTGGGAGAGTCCCACGGGTGCGTATCCCCAAACCAGCAAAGTGTCCCATGAAAGGACAATTTCACCTCCTGAAAACACCTCCACAAGATCAATGTCAGTGAAGTAAGAATCTTCTGTTCTTTTCCTTTCCTCATCCTCTTTTGATTTTTATCCTTTCTACTCACAAACAGTCAGGGGCAGCTCAGTGGGTGGAGGATGGGGGCAATTATGAGTCAATTATAAGAAAGCTCATCACAAGCTCTGCCCATGAGATTTCTGTCTGAATCAGGCCTAGACTTGGAAGGGGGAAGCTTCATTTCTAAATAGAGTTCACGGTTTGATTGTTACATTCGACTGAATATCTAAATACTGAAATGAGATAGATTGGGAGAGTAAGGTAAACACGGTTGTTCTACTACTCAAGGATGAGCAGGTAAGCTACGATGCCTACTGGAGATGATGTTAGGTCAGAGTAAGAACGGGCCGTGGAGCAGGTTTAATTAGTCAGTAGGAAAATAATATCATCTTGTGATTTGAGAACACAAGCATTCCTATTTCAATATGCAACTTACATTATTTTGGGAAATAAATTTAACCTTAAAAGGATATTAAATGTCCATTTTCCATTATGAAAGGACCATTGTAATTCTGCTACATAGTCTCAGAATCCCATAATTAATAATAAATATAATAATACATTTTAATATAATATTTATAATAGACATTGTTATATCAATAATGACCTAAATAAACATAAGAACATACCTTTTTTTATTGCTGGGGAAACTCCCCCAGTATAGATAGATCCAGAACATCCCTGAATTGCAAAGCTACTGTGTAGGCTTACCTTGAGCTATTTATTATCACAATGTTCTTTCTCTGTGTGAGGAAATGGCCTGCAGCAATCATTCCTGTGTGAAGCAGCGTAGTGGTTAATTATTCTTGCATGATAAACTCAATGACATACTGTTTTGCTGAATGGGTTCTGTTCTGTGGGCGAAAATGAAGCCACTTCACGCAATCAAAAGTCCAAGATGATTTAATAAGAGAAGATAATCAAAACACAAGAAAATCCTACTTCAATGTATGGAATCAGTGATATTAAAGCAACACATCTCGGGGAATTTTCTCTGCTCAAGATGATGTTAACAATATTAATTAAAAGCACAGAATAATCCAATACCCAGAAATAGAAAGCTATACACGGATCAGACCAGGAGAAGAGCAACCTTCACAATAGAGCCGGGAGGTCCTCTGGGGTCCTGGTTGGAAAGATGGGACCTGGGGAGTGTGTCCACTCCATGAGTGAGACCTCAATAGGATGCCTCAGTCCTTCTCCCTTTTATGGGGACAGCTGCCTGAACTTTAGAAGTCACTGAGGTAAGCCTTTTGGCAGTGGCCCATGGTGACCAGCCTTGGGCTAGAGGCCAAATGTTCCAACAAGCCAATTTTTCCTAGCGTCTTGGCCTTAAAAAGTCTGGTGAGCAGATTGACTTATTAAGTACATAGGTGATAAAAGCAAAATAATGCACCAAGGTAGCTTCAACAAAACAATCAGTGTATCAGGCTAGCAAAGAACCCAGTGACCTTCTGTTGCAGGGGAACAAGCAGAGAAAAATAAGATGAGGAGAGGAAGGGGAGGGAGAGGGAAGTTGAGGGAGATACATCCCTACTCATGACACATGCACCAATCTTCTGTTGTCACTTCCTTCTTGTACCTGAGGGTTAGCTGGATCAGTGGATCTTGCATGGCAGCTCTGCATGGGGCTGTCTCCTGTGCCTGTAGGTCAGCCAGGGTCAACTCAACTGAGATGTCCCCTCTACTGGCAAGGCTGGCTGGCTCTGCTTCTCAGTGTAGGTCTGGAATGCCCTGCTTCAGACTACTATGGCTCAGGCAGCTCTGCCCCATTGTCTTGTCCTCATTTGGGGACCTGCAAGCTGGCCAGGACATGTGTTCTTGGTGACAACAGATGCAAGAAGGGAAGTGGAAATGTGTGTGGCCTCTCAGGACCTACGCTCAAAACTGACACATGAGCACTTTTGGCCACATGCCTTTGGCCAGAGCAAGTCCCACATCCAAGTTCAAAGTCAAAGAGTGGGGATGGGCTGTGGCAAGGGTGGAGATGCAGGAAGTGATAAAGAAATGGGGCCCCAAATGCAACGCACTATAGACAGGTCCCAAGGTCTCAACATGACATACCTGAGACAAGCTGACACCTGTTGTTTTTGTGTTTTTTGCCCCATTAGGACAGATTTGCCTTAGGTACAGTAGGTCACCAAAGCAGTGTGTGAGGGAGGGAGAATGTGCTGAGGCTGCCCACAGGGTAGAAGTTCAATGATATTCCTTTTGTGCTTTGAGAAGGAGTTGGGACTAAGGGCCAGCTTTGTAACTGGTCATGCTTTAACATTTGATAGTTTGAAAATTTCTATCTGTTCCTCTACTGTGATTATTAGAACTTCACTAGTAATCCTAGGAGCTGGATGTTAGGGTATCTGGTGCACAGTTTTCCTTTCTCCACACTTAGGCAAGTCTCCACGGGAAGGTTACGCTTTTCTTTTTGCATTGTTTTCCACATTTGTTAAGTAGGGATATTAATAACTACCATGTAGGATTGTCTTGGTAAAGATGAACTCAGATGCTCCACGAATAATACTGTTAACATAAATCCATTGTAATGGATTTATCTGGGTGATGACTCAGGCCAGTAGGGTGTGGCTAGAGGTGTGTCCTTGGGGGTACAGCCTTGGGGATTATATAAATGGTTCCTCCTCCCCCTGCTCACTCTCTTGCCTCTGGCCTTTATTATGTGAGGAGCACAGCCCATGTGCTCTCCCTCTCTCTGCCTCTTGCTGCCATGCCCTGAGATCTGTGGTCCCTGGACTCACATGGACTGAACCTGAAACCATAAGAAAATAAATCTTCTTTCCTCTAAGTTACATGGTCAATCTTTTCAATTATAGCTGCAAGAATGCTTACTGAAACACTGGTCTTGGGCATGTTGTTTGCAGGAAGCCAAGGAAATTGTGGTATCCTCTAAGATCTCTTCAGAGGAGACCCTCAGAAGACTGAGTGGAGAGCAGCAGCTACTGAGAGGAGGAAAAGCTGCTGAGCCCTGTGTCCACTCAAGGGAATCAAGAAAGGATTATTATAATAATCCATAATTGATAATTTTTGAATAAATTATTATTTATTAAATACCTGTAATATTCCAGGAACTATGGTGGGTATTCTTCATGGAGCATCTGAGTTCATCTTTACCAAGACAATCCTACATGGTAATTATTAATATCCCTACTTAACAAATGTGGAAAACAATGCGAAAAGGAAAGCGTAACCTTCCCGTGGAGACTTGCCTAAGTGTGGAGAAAGGAAAACTGTGCACCAGATATTGAAGAGGGGAATGAGGTAGGACAGGAGAAATAAAAGAAATGGGTAGAAAGGAGACAAATGGAGAGGGGAGGGAGGATTGTAACTTTGAATCTAAAATCTCCATGATTGATCACCCTCTCCTTCATTCTGAAGGCTAGTTTTCCTCCAAGCCTGAATTCCTAATAATTCCAGTAAACCTTACAGCACTCTAAGTCCAGTTAATTGGCATGTATACATTTTGTTAGCTTACAGAATGTGTTTTAGATGAATCTAAAGAAGTCTAGAGAGAAAGATTGTTCAAAGTCCAATGAC
This sequence comes from Glis glis, assembly GCA_004027185.1. Classification (NCBI taxonomy): domain Eukaryota; kingdom Metazoa; phylum Chordata; class Mammalia; order Rodentia; family Gliridae; genus Glis; species Glis glis. Next base: position 5,733 of record PVJS01054209.1, read on the forward strand.
ATGGGTATAACTTGAATCAATCAGATAATGTCAGTCTGAAGATTCTGAGAAGAACCAGACCACGGTCACCTGCTCTGTGGTCCACAATCAAAGGAATGGAGCACATTAGACTGACACCTCCCCATGCACCTCACATGCTCACCGTTTTCCCACCCCGTTTGCTCATCATCACAAGGTTTTCTATAAAAGAAGAGCCATGCTCCCCCAGAGGCATCTCTCCACACCTGCAACTCTCTGCCATTCTCTCTCTCTCTCTCTGGAGATGGCCCACATTCTCTCTTGAATGTGTATTTCTTGCTTTCCTAAATAAACCTGTCTGTAGCTCTACTCTTTGTCTTGGAAATTGTTTTCCAACTGTGTCTGCACCATAGCACTTCCCACGGTCACACAGCGAGCACCTGGCTAAGGCAAGTGGACTTGGTTGGTGACCGCTGCTGCTTCTGCCACTGCTGCTCACGCTTGAGATTACTAGGATTATAGGAGTGTGCCACTGTGACCTTCTTTAATGCTATTAGAAATACCAAACCATAGCCGGGCATGGTGGCGCACGCTTGTAATCCCAGTACTTGGTAGGCTGAGACCAGAGGATCCGGGTTCATGGCCAGCCTCAGCTACTCAGTGAGGCCCTCTGCAACTTAGTGAGACCCTGTTTTAAAATAAAGAATAAAAAAATAGGGCTGGGGGGTGTAGCTTGGAGGTAGAATGCCCCTGGGTTCAATCCCCAGTACCACACACACAAAAAAAATATATCAAACTCAAAACAGTAAGACAAAGTTGGGGTCTCTTTTTGCACTACACACGTGCCCTAGAAATTTGAATTTGTAACTCCTCCAGAATTACTTTTTGGTGCATGAAAAGGAAAAACAAAAGGGATGACAGAAATGGGTGCTGTTCCAAGGGTTGTCATCATTCCTTCATCCAGGAGCTAGAGAGACACTAAGTCCACCATGAGAGACCCCTAAAGGGTCACAGTTTCTATCAATCTGGCTCATTACACAGGTGGGGCCTTAGCCAGGAAAAATGGCCCCCAATCCTGCTCCCTCACGTGTTCTTTGAGAACCAGCAGCATCAGCCTCACCCAGGAGCTTGTTAGGAAATCAGAAACTCAGGCCCCAGCCTGTATTTGCTAAATCAGAGCCTGCGTTTCGGGAATATTATGAGGAAACTCAGATAAACATTGATATTGGAGAAACATTGCCCCATGTACCACCTCTGGGCCTGAGGGTGTTTCTTGTCCAGGCAGTGGAGGCCCAGGAATCCTTGGTGACAGCTTGTATCCTATCAGATCTGTAGGATGCTCTGTGGATGGGTCATTTTTCAACAAAGTCCAGAATATTAAAAAAATCTTTTGGACCCATAAATGCTCCTTTGTATTAGTTATCAATGGCTGTATACTGAGTTGGTCCAAAACATAGTGACTGAAAACAGCATTTATCTCAGTTTCTGTGGGTCAGGAAAACCCAATATAGGTTAGCTGGTTGGATACTTCAGTCTTAAGGTCTAGGGTTGCTAGCAAGTTAAAATGTAGGATGCAGAGTTAAATTTGAATTTCAGGTAAACAATAGATATATATTTTAGTCCCATCAATATTTGGGACGTGTGTATGTGTATGTATGTGTGTGTGTATTACTGGGGTTCAAACCCAGGGGTGTTTTACCTCTGCGCTACATCCTCAGTCCTATTTTATTTTTTTATTTTGACAAAGGGTCTTACTAAGTTACTGCACACTGGCCTTCAATATGAGATCATCTTGTCTCAGCCTCCCAAGAACCAGGATTACAGGAGTGCACCACTTTGTCGCCTTGGGACATATTTAAACTAAAAATATATATTTCTTGTGATCTTGTCAAGATCTCTCATGAGGTTACAGCAAACCCATCAGCCAGGACTGTGTTCATCTCAAAGCATCTCAAAGATCTATGTAGTGGTGAATGTTATGTGCCAACTTGGCCAGACCATGGTGTACACAGATATTGGGTCAAATATTATTCTGGCTGTTTCTGTGAGGATAAGACTGACATTTGAATGGGAGACTGAGTAAAACAGGTTGCCCTCCAGATGTAGGTGGACCTCACCCAATCAGGTGAAGACCTGAAGAAAACAAACGGGCTGACTGTCCCACAATTAAAGGGACACTCCTCCTACTAATTGCCTTGCTTGGGACTTCCGTCTTTTCTCCCCTTCACACTTGGGCTGAAACCTCAGCTCTTCCTGAGTCTTGAGTCCGCTGGCTTTTGGGCGGGAACTGCACCACTGGTTCTCTTGGATCCAGATTTCCAGCTGGCTGGCTCTGAATCTTAGGACTTGTCAGCCTCTACAGCTTACAACTGCATGAGCCAATTCCTTATTTTAAACACACACACACATACACACACACACACACACACACACACACACACACTCACATGGTTGTGGACTTTGGACTCTTGTCATGTGTGCCTCTTCCCAAGGTTGCCCTGTGAGACATGGCAGATGACAAAATTTGGGGCAGGGCATTCATGAAAGGATACCAGAAAGCACGCTCAGCATGGAAGCCCGTCTTCTCATGGCTTTATCTTGGGAGTGATACCCCATATCCTAAGGCTTCTGTCACTTTCCTTCCACAAATCAGTATGTCTAGCCCGCGTGCACAGGGAGGAGATTCCAGAAGGCAGGCAGCAGGACTCTCTGGGGGAGCATGTTGGAGGCTGCCTACCACAGCCTGCCTTCTTTCCACCAGCATGGTGACATGGCTATAGGAATTTCTAGGGCGTATAGGAATTCTCATTTGTGATTTATTAAAAAAAGAAAAGTTTTATTGTATTTTTAATTGACACACAATTATACACATTAATGGGGCATTTGCAATTGATATTCAGGAAGCTTATAAAAGTTACAGATGGCCAGGCGTGGTGGCGCACGCTTGTAATCCCAGTACTTTGGGAGGCGGAGACCGGAGGATCCAGGTTTGCGGCCAGCCTCAGCTCTCTCTCTCTCTCTCTCTCTCTCTCCCTGTCTCTCTCTCTCTCTCTCTACCTAGTGAGGCCCTCCGCAACTTCATGAGACCCGGTTTCAAAATACAGGATAAAAAAATAGGGCCAGGGGTGTAGCGCAGAGGTAGAACGCCCCTGGGTTCAATCCCTGGTACCACAAAATAAATAAATAGATAAATAAATAAATAAATAAATAAATAAAAGTTACAGATGGTAGTGGAAAAATTTGAGCCCTATGCATAAAGATGATGGCCCATTCCATTGACAGGAAACCCTCAGACATGATTCAGAAACTAAAGGAGGCAGCAGAAAAGCCCTGTACAGACTGCGGTCCCCTCCTTGGTGGTCTGCTACATGGAAGCTTAGCTCATGACTCCACCACCAAGACTTCTCTTGAGTTCCACCTGGAGGCTGTGATGTAGACTCCTTGGTGTTCTCCATCCTGTCAAAATTGCATGCTAGAACTGAAAGAGAAACATCCCAACATTTTATTTGCATTTGAGACACAGTTTATTTAGACAGTGAAGAAAGCAGGGCTAGGTATGGGGAGGGTATATTTTAGCAAAGGCCATTCAAACGGGCCCCTCCTTCTAAACTGTGTTCCCAGAGCTCTTTCCCACAGAGAGAAAGAAAGTACATCTTGTCCCTCCGTGTGGCCTCTCCCCTCCCTGCTCATGGAGAGGGGAGCCACAGATGCTGCTGTGCCACAGGGCAGCTCGATTCTGAAACCAGCCATGCTCAGAGCGTTTTATGGGAGGAGAAAGTGAGACCAAATATAAAGGGAGAAATAAAATGGTAGTGATGAAGGGCTTGGAGCCAAAAGCACCATTAAAATAAGAGCACGAAATAAAATACTTTTAACCATCCTCAGGTTTTCTTATTTTTGTTGGTGGTGGTTTAAAATAAAAACAACTCTGCTATGCAAACATTAGTAAAATTATTTTCACAGAACTCAGTTTATTTGAGGGAGGTATGGAGAGCCAACTCCTAATAATTATAAGGCAATCTCGCAAAACATAAAGCTAATTCCATGGCAGCATATCAACTTGAATTCTCTCAAAACAAAATGTCTTTCCAAAGTTTCCATTAAGCATGGTCTGGCCTCGTAAGCATATATGTATTAGATTTAAAAGAAAAGAGTAGAAACAATTGAACTAAGTGGTTTTTACATTGAATTCTCAGAGCATTTTGTACATTGTATAACATCATCTGGATCCCCAAAGTAGTCTACTCATTTAAGTTTAATAGGATGAAATTGGAAACAGGTTCAATATGGAGATATCTCTTGTGACCTAAGAGTTTTCCTTTTACTTAGATTACAAAATTTGGCTAACATCCCTTGTTTAAATTTATTGCAGAAACAATACTTATTGAATACTTCTGGTCTAACTCCCTGCAAATCTTGTCAGAAAGGAGAAGTTGCTGGTGGGGTTTCAGCGCTAGTGCATAGGTGGTTAAACCGAGAACCCCAGCACTGCCATCTTCAAAAGTGGCTTTGGTGTTTGGAAGGAAGGGAAAAAAAAGGTATTTGTTTTTCCATATAGGGTTGTATACAATTTATCATGTTTTGCTGGTAGATTAGGATCCCTTTCAGGTAGCCCCACCCAATTCCACATTTTGAAAAGAGTTAGGTATTCAATGAAAATGTATTTATTGTGTTAAAGGCAGTGTCTTAGGAACCACTGCAGAAAGAGAGATATAGGAAGCAACGTCTACTCTGATAATGGGGACCAGGCAAATGTGCCAGGTTTGGCTATAGTTAACTTTGTTGGTGTCCTCATCTGTGTTCCAGGGTCTGTTCCTGGTGCTTTCTGTGAAAGAACTCATTTGATTCCTGCAACATCCACATGAAGTGAGTTTCATTATTGTTTTTATTTGGTGGATGAGGACATCCAGGCTAAGAAGTGTTAAGAACTTTCTCCAAGGTGACACACTGGGACATTGGAATAGATGGTGTTGTGAGCTGAATTTAATTCCTTCCTCCCCCTCCAAATTCTGAAGTTGAGGCCTAAGCCTTAGTCCCTCAGAAAATGATTCAGAGAGAGGATTTTCAACAGGGTAATTAAATTCAAAATGAGGTCATTAGGCCAAGCCCTAATCCAACATGACTGGTGTCCTTGTAAGAAGAGGAAATTGGGACAGGTACAGAGAAAAGACCATGTGAGGACATGGGTGTGTGTGTGTGGGGGGGAGACATCCAACTGCATGCCAAGGAGCAGGGCCTCTGGAGAAACCAGAAACCTGCTGACACCTTGGTATTGGATTTCCAGCCTCCAGAATGTGAGGAAATGACTTTCTGTTGTTTAAGCCACACAGCCTGTGCTGCTCTGTTTTGGCAGCCCAAGAAAACGGATACAGCTAGGAATCCAACTCAGACTGGCTGGCGTCAGGGCTGTTGATCGCGTTGTGTTTGGTGGTGTTGCCTCTTTTAACTTACGAACCATGTCGAAAAGATGAGAGTACTTGGATGTAGAGACTCAAAGGATGCAGCAATCGGATCTTGATTGGTTGGGGGAAACGCTTCTATGTGAAAGATGATCCTCTCAAATTGACCAGATTTGGACAGATTTTAACAACTGGAGAAGGCATTTCAGGTGACGCGAGTAGTTGGAAAAGAGTTGAAAAGCTTGAACCTGGTAAACCAGGAGCTGGCCTGGCCTGGCCTGGACAGAGTATTTAGTGCGTGCAAAGGTCTAGATCGGGGGTTCTTGACCCGCTTCTCTGTGTGGCATGCACCTCTTTGGCAGTATAGTGAAGTCTGTGGACACCTTCACGATTAATGCCTTTAATTGTGTAAAAATTATGACATGTTTTAAAATAGTCATTGAAATAAACATTAAAAATCAGGCTGCAGAGTAAATAATGAATGTACTTTTTCATCGTGTATTTTGTTGCCTACATTCATAGTTGAAAAATGCTAAGTTTTGGAGATTAGTAAAAATAAATAGGCATTTTTCCATCCAAATTCACAGACCCTTTTCCTCAAGCAATGGTTTTTAATCTCTCTGGATTTCTTCCCTCTTTCCAGAATCTGATATAAGTTCTATAGATCTTCTTTCCTACCCCTTTACAAGAAAAAAAAAAGAGAAAAAGAAAAAGAAAGAAATCACCAAAACAATAAATAAGTAAAACATATAGGAGAAGCCAATTTTACATGCAATCTGAGGAGATAAGTGGACTTCAAGTCTAGATACATGGAAAGAAGGACACCAGACAGCTAGAAAGACAGGTTTGGACTACTTTACAGAGGATCATGCATAACAAGACTACTGAAATTGATAATGATGAGTTATGGGGTGGTACTGAAAGCGAAATAATGCCATTGAGGATGCCATCTCAGGAGACAACCCAAATATTTCTTGAAAAGTCAAATACTTTCATCTTAGTTTTTTTTTAACCAATGTATGAATCTTTTAAGAAGCTGCAGAACCTGAAGAACGCATTTCACATGCACTTTCTTAGTAATGCAACACTCTTGCTCAGTGACCTTGTGAGGAGAGTCCACGGCGTGAGCAGCTCCGTGGGCGTCTGCGTGGAAGGCTTTGGTGAGCACTGCATTGCCGGTGTCATGTTCGTGGCCATGGCAGAGCACTGAGCCATCGATCACCTGCCAGCGTTCAATCCAATTTATTTGTCGAAGTGGCTGGAGCAACGAGGCGAGTGCCACCTCAAATGCTTAACCACAGAGCGTCTTAACCGCTCATCCATCAATTGATTACTTTAGCCCATGTGACAGCTGGGAACCATAAGAATAACCTCTGACACTGGATTCTTTGGCATTTCACAGACTCTGCTGCTCAGGAGCCAGGTGCCACTTGCAGCAGTTCCCAGGATGGGGTCTATAGCGACACTCCTAGAGGGGGCCGGTCATGGTCTCAGAGAGCACATGATGATCTTCAGGGCCTCATAGTGAAGCAGCTATAACTCTCCAAGCTCAATCCCCCAGGACTGGGCCTTAGCGACTAAATCCTTGATGGGTCTGTTTCCAAAGCTAAGTAGGGACCTTAAGAACCCACATGGGGGCCGTGCGTGGTGGCGCACACTTTATTTTTTTGAATATTTTTTTTATGTTTTTATTGGTGCATTGTAGTCTCACATCACAATGAGTATCAGTTTGGTGTTAACATACATGCACACAGCTCTTGGTGTCCCTCCCCCCCGCCTCCCCTCCGCCTCCCCCCCACATGTAGCACTGAGAGTGATGTTGGCATAATCGCATATGTACACATTGTTTATAATAGTAATTCCATAGATTCACTTCTTTCTTGCCCTTCTCCTTTCCTTGTACCCCTTCCCTTGCACCACTGAGGGTTCTCTGTTGTCATTGGAGTCCC
>PVJS01054210.1:0-13038 GCA_004027185.1 Glis glis
GTAGCGCGGAGGTAGAACGCCCCTGGGTTCAATCCCCAGTACCGCAAAAAAAAAAAAAAAAATTAAAGCAAATTTGCAAGGATATAAAATGAAAGATTCAAAAACTCTAAAGCAAAGAACTTTTGCAAATCTTCTATAGTATGTTAGCTGTAGTTCATTTGTTTTTGCATTCTCCTTATTAGATTAAAGAAGTTTCCTTGTAGTCCTAGTTTACTGAGATTTTAAAAATCATGAGTGAGAGTTGGATTCTGTTGCTTGCTTTTCCTACATTTAGGGGATGATCATATGCTTTTCTAGTCTGTTAATATGATGAATTGTATATATGTTTAAATGTTAAAAAAAATCCTTAAATTCCTGGCATAAACCTCTCTTGATGATTAACCTTTATATATTGCTAAAGTTGACTAATTTAAGTTTTATAAGAATTTTTGAGTGCTTCTCCCAGAGACATTGTTTTATTGGTTTTCATGTAATATCTTTGTCTAGCTTTGGTGTCAGGGAGATGTGAACCCAATAAAGTGGATAGGACAGTGCCCCCTCTTCTTTTTTCTGTATGAAACTGTATATAACTGGTGTTTCTTCCTGAAATAGTTTTAAAGAATTCAACAGTAAAACCACCTAAGTATGAAATTTCCTTTGTGTGAAGCTTTTAGAGTATGAGTTAAATTAGTTTGACAGATGAACTTCCATTGACAATATCCGTTCTTGAGTGAGCCTTGGTATTTGTACCTTTTAAGGAATTTGTACATTTTGTTTTAATTATTGCTTATAGTGACATAAAGTTGTACATCTTATTTCCTTTGATCCTTTTAATCTCTATAGGATCTGAGATGATATGTTCATTGTCCTTTATATTGGTAATTCATTTCTTTTTTTCCTTAATCGATCTTCATGAGAGATCAATTTTAGTTATATTTCCAGAGAGCCAGATTTCGTAGTCATTGGTTATTTCTATTGTCTCTTTTGTATTTTATCATTGTTATTTTATTGCTTCTATTTATTTTAGGTTTAATTTGTACTTCCTTTTAAATTTATTAACATGAAAACGTTGATCATTAATTTTACAACTTCCTTTTTTGTAATATAAGCATTTAATGCTATGTATTTACCTTTAGGTACCACTTTAGCTGTGTCTCACAAATTTGACATGGTGTATTTTTGTTTTTATTTAATTAAAAATGTGTTCTAATTTTTATGTGATCTCTTATTTCAAAGCATATTGTTTATAATCCGGGTATTTGAGGATGTTCCAGATGTCTTCTGTTATTAATTTCTAGTTTAACTCTGGTGTGTTTAGAGAACATACTTTGGATTATTTTAATCCTCTTTTATTTGTCATCAGTCTTTTTATATGGTATCAGAGTGTAGTCCGTATGGTAGAATTGAGCGGAATGTATGTTCTGCTGAAGTGTGTGGAGTGTTCTATAAATGTCAGTTAGGACATGTGTGTTTAAAGTGTACCCCAGGTTAAATATCTGCTGATTTTCAGTCTACTTGTTTTATTAGTTACTAACGAGGAGTGGAAATTTCCACTATCATTGTGGATTTGTCTGCTTCTCTTAGTTCTGTCTTCTGAAGTTCTATTTGCTCCTGCTGTTTAACGTTTTATAATCAATGTGTAATTTGGCATTATTATATCTTCTTAGTGAATTGAGCCCATTATGAAATGTCATTGTTTATCAATGTTAGTATTTCTTGTCCTCATAATATTTTATATTATATGATAATTACTCCGTCTTACTTTTGATTAGTGAATACTTAAGATGTCTTTTTCATACTTTTGCTTATTTTTTTTTTGCAATACTGGGGATTGAACCCAGGGGCATTCTACCTCCGAGCTACACCCCGAGCCCTATTTTTTATTCTTTATTTTGAACCAAGGTCTCACTAAGTTGTGGACGGCTTCACTAAGTAGCTGAGGCTGGCCATGAACCTATGATCCTCCTGTTTCAGCCTCCCAAGTACTGGGATTGCAAGAATGCGCCACCACACCTGGCTATACTTTTACTTTTTGATCTGTCAAAGAATGTTCCTTGTAAGCAATATAAATTGTGTCAGTGTTTTAAAATAAAATTTGATAATCTCAGCCTTTTGATTAGATTATTTGTACCATTTACATTTCATGTAATTATCAATAGTATTGAGTTTAAATCTGCATTTTACTATTTCTTCTGTGTCCCACCTATTCTTTGTTGTTTTTTCATCTTGCCTTTATTAGATATATTAAGTGTGTTTGTATTGAATTTTATATCCTCAATTGGATTATTAGTTATATCTCTATTTAGTTTTCAGTGTTTGTCTATCCATAGAGAAACAGTAGGGGACCTGGCTTGGTGGCACTAGACTAGAACCCCAGGAAGATTACTGGCAAGTGCTGAGGCAGGAGTATCACAAGTTCAAGGCCAGCCTGGGCGTCATAGCGAGACTCTGACTTTATTTTATTTATTTATTTATTTATTTTTGTGGTACCGGGGATTGAACGCAGGGGCGTTCTACCTCTGCGCTACACCCCCGGCCCTATTTTTTTATGCTTTATTTTTGAAATCGGGTCTCACGAAATTGCGGAGGGCCTCACTAGGTAGAGAGAGAGAGAGAGAGAGAGAGAGAGGAGAGAGGAGAGAGAGAGATACATAGATCGCGCACGCATGCGCGCTGAGGTTGGCTGCGAACCCAGATCCTCCAGTCTCCGCCTCCCAAAGTACTGGGATTACAAGCATGCACCACAATGCCCAGCTGAGACTCTGACTTTAAAAAGGAAAACAAAAGAAACATAGTAGAGATATTCATTGTATCATAGACTCAGATGCTGAGAAGTTAGAAATAAACTAGGTGCCTGTTACCAGGAGAATGAACATATTAGGAAGTATCCAGTAGCAAATTGAAGCAACAGATTGTCCACATAACAGCACAGATGGATCTTATTAACAAAATTTCGAAAGAAAAAATTAAGAAACAAAATAAGACCTATAACAACACCATTTATATAATGGTGTTTGCAACAATGCAAACAAAGGGGTCTTACTCCCCTTACCCCATTCTATTGAGAACAACTGAGTTTCTTCTATGCATTGAAGAAATGCAGAGAGATATTCTGAAAATCACTGGTATCTGTGCTCAAGATGTTTTCTTCTTGCAGATGTCGATGAATGCCAGGCAATTCCGGGATTATGCCAGGGAGGGAACTGCATCAATACAGTGGGCTCCTTCGAATGCAGGTGCCCTGCTGGTCACAAGCAGAGCGAAACTACGCAGAAATGTGAAGGTGAGCGTCTCTACTTTGTTCACTTTGAATCCAAGCAAAATGTAGCTCCATTTGGAATTTTGAAGATTATTGAACTTAATCATAATTCTTAATTTTTTATGCAAGTGTAGATACAACCTACAATGTTTTGGTATTGGCTTGTGCATCATAGCCCTAAGGATTTGACTTTGGCAAAAACCAATGAATGTTTTGCATCTGGTTTGCTATCTCGGTTGCTGTGTCATGACGAAAACGGGAATAATTCAGCCATTTCTGTTTTTCCTTAATATAGTAGATTCACATTTCACTTCTGAAATTATATCAAAAATTAAAATTGGGATAGAGAGAAGCTTAAGTGAAATATAGTTCCATGTACAAAATGATGTGTTTGTAGTTGGCACTGTATCATATATATTATAAAATGAAATATTTTAATATCTATATTGATACTCTTGCTTAGCTGGCTACCAGGTTGAAAAACAATCATAATTAATTCAGGAAAGATTTGGAAATTACTCCTATAATAACCTATGAAAGAATAGCTTGCTCAACTAGAGAAAAATTAATAGTTTTGTGAAATACAAAGCATGGGTTATGATTGAAATGTAAGTTCCATCAACATTTCTCAGTAAAATAAATTCCCCCATGCGAGATGGGGGAAATTATGTGAGTTACCTGCATTAGTACAAGAATTGGACTAGAAGTTTGGGGGTCTACAGAAGGTATGCTGCTCTTTCTTGCTGCTTTTATTCCCCCCCCCCCGGCTTTTGGGGGGTTGATTATATTGCTTAACCTTTCATCCCTCCCCTTCACTTTTTTATTTCTGAATAAAGCGGAAAATAGACCCAAGGGTGGTTGTCCTTAGGAACAAAAACGCCATTTGATCACAGGCGAAGGCACAGCCACTGACTGACTGTAGTGGACGTGACACTTCCATCCCACACCTAACAATGGATTTCTTCTTCGTTGAAAATGCACTAGGCCTTTTCTGCATCGCGTTTCATCAAAGCAGCACAGAGAGCCAAGCCAGAGTGTGGAGAAAGACAGTGCAAGTCTTTATTCGCCACTTGTCTCTGTTCTTTAGGAATGGGGACTATTGATGTAATATAGGCACCACCCAGACCCCTGAATCCAGCCATGTCCTTCCTTACTTCCTGCCCAGGCAGACACAAATCCATTTAAACACTGCCCAGAAAGAATTATGGGATTTCATATTTGGGATTTGTGGGGAATAGCAGAAATGGAACAAGTGGTGATTAGAATTCAAAATGTAAAGGTTTTATGAAGGCCTGTATGTAAGTCAAATTTATTTAGATATGTCTTAAAAGTGGCTATTATCAATTTGGGGGGGTTCTGTTATTTTATGTAATAGAGTAAGTGGTATTTACTTATGAAATTATTTCATATAATTGGTAGTATATTGTATCTGGAAGGACTGTGAATTTGCTACAGGTTTTGAACTGTAGTCAGTTTATATGCAGTTCAGTGTCAGTGTAAAAAATTTGTCATAAATTTAATGTTTGCTCTAAATAAAAATAAAACCATAGCAACTACTTTTGACCAACTGTCAAAGGCAAGGCATTTTAATTTCTTCTGTGAATTATGACATGAATATCAACTCTACTAATATTGGGAGATTTGTTTTAAAATGATGTTCTTCCTGTTTTTACTATATAAGTTGCTAATGATCTTGCAAGTTTCTGAGGTTGATCTTGAACCTGTGATCCTCCTGTCTCAGCCTCCCAAGTACTGGGATTACAGGCATGCACCACCACACCTGGCTTTGTTTTCTTAATAATTTGATTTTGCTCTGTCTGCCATTGAAAGACCAAGAACATAAACATTTAATGCAACTTGGTGTTTTTAGATCTTCTGTATCACTGTCCCTTTATGGTCACCTGTAATCATTGTCTCTTTCTAAAAGCAAGAACTGTCTCCCATTCATTGACTGGGCTGTCTTTTTAACTGAAGTCTTATTCAAAAGGCTTGGTCTGCCAAAATTTTGTTTGAGCATGTATACTTAAAGTTTTAAGAAATGGTGAAAGTAGTGTTCATCTCCCGATTTAATGTTTGAAACAGATGGCTCAGTATCTGTCATGGAGGCTTAACATGTTCTATACTATTGGTCTGGTAGATTCTCCCATGAGAATCTCTTTTTCCTTTATATTCTCATATAGATTACTGTCCAAGCTGTAAACCTGAGCCCAAAGGAAAAAAAAAAAAACATATATCCCCATCCCCTGTCCTCTCTCTCAACAAAAATTGGCTATTTTTCCATCTTCACTCACTTAGGGGCCCAAATTCCATAAAACCTCTCATGATACCCACTAAAGTCGCATCTTATTTCTCCTGGGCCAGTTCGGTTCCAAAATCTAATTTCCTAGTTCTGTCACACAGCAGGAAAAAGGATTCTTTGGCAGAATAAAACCATTTCTTCACATCCAAAGAGAAGGTTGTTTCAGTTACTTACTCGGACCTTCATTAGTCTAAATACCCATTTAATTTAAATGAAGAAGGGAGGCAAAACATTATGAAATGCCGCATTCTGTCCAGCCTTTTTCTTTTTTTTTAATAAAATATGTTAGTTTGAAGTGCAGCCCCTGCGGATGAAGCGCAGGTTGGTGCCAGATGTCCTTGTCTGATCCTGTCTTGCAGACTATACCTTCTCGAACATTCCTCGAGCCAGCGATTCTTTCCCGGCTCATGTGGGAGGCAGGAAGAGAGCACCACGACACTGGCAAGAGTCCCTTCAGTGACTCTTCATGTGTCAGCTCGTTGTTTTAAATTTATTCTGAAAAGTCTTTAGCTTTGTCCTATTAATGCATTTTTTGAGATTATAACAGATTATTTATGCTCATGAAACTCAGAGAACTTACTGACACTATCTCTTTTGCTGCTATTCCAGCTCTTCTTTGATAAACCATGGAAAATAAGCTCTTTTTTTTTTTTACTAAAGTGAAAAGTATTCACTTTTATTCAAATTACCAAAAGTATATCAATTTTAAAAGAAATAATAAATCCATTAACTACTTCTCAAAGGGAAAACTACGAATTAAAATGGGTAGTGAAGTAAAGGGATTGCTGACATTGGAAACAGTTAAGACTTTTGAGGTCTCCTGTTTAAAAACTCTGAAAACAGCCGGGTGTGGTGGCGCACGCTTATAATCCCAGTACTTGGGAGGCTGAGACCAGAGGATTAGGGTTCGCGGCCAGCTTCAGATACTTAGGCCTTCCGCAACTTAGTGAGACCCTGTTTCAAAATAAAGAACAAAAAATAGGGCTGGGGGTGTAGCTCAGAGGCAGAATGCCCCTGGGTTCAATCCCCAGTTCAAAAAAACCCTGAAAACTAGCTGGTGGTGCATGCCTGCAATCCCAGTACTTGGAAGGCTGAGACAGGAGGATCTCAGGTTTCAGGCCAGCCTTAGGAACTTAGCGAGACCCTGTTTCAAAATTAAAAATAGGGCTGGAGGTGTATTTCAGAGGTAGAATGCCTCTGGGTTCAACCTCCAGTACCAAGAAAACTATGAAAGCTATCATCTTTTAAATCCTTTAAAAAGAACTTTCTAACACTATAGCAAAACATATATATTCCCTCTCTTGAATAAGAAAGCTACACTCAAACCTACATTCTTTCTCCAAAACAAATAATTTTATCCTCTGTCATTTATTACATTGTGTTTTGTCTATTTTTCTTGCCTGACCCTACCAGCAGATTGTATGCACCAATAATAAAAGCCAGTATTCACTTGAGCACTTACTGTATTTTGAGACAATACTTAAACCATTTTATGTGGGTTGTCATTAAACAATCGTGTCAGGCATGGGTTTGTTTGCTGTTATTAATCCACTTTACAGAGGAAGAAACAGCTGGGACTCAGCGAGGCCAAATAACTTCTTGAGATGGCGTAGGCAGGAGACAACAGAGCCTGGAGAATCTGTCTCCATCCTGCAGACTCACTGCAGCTTCTGCTCTTAGTGCTGTGAGCAAAGGAAGTGACCAGGCCACCACTTCCAGCCCGGCCGCGCGCGGAGAGGGGGCTGATGGCGGGGACCCAGGAGAACCAGCAGTAGGAGAGCGGTCCTGCCTTGGTCGCCTGCATTTTGTGATAGAACCTGGGAAGTCTACCATGGCCACAATCAGACCCAGTGAGTGATCCTAGCTCTGGGGGTGGAGTTTGTACACTTCATGATCAGAAAAAGAATTTCTTCTCTGCCCTGGTAGAATAAAGGCTGCAAAAGGACAGGACCTTGCTCCTTAGTCCTGTTTCTTCGCCTCAGCCTTCACGATTAGGGAACCTTCCCACTGTGTCGCCAGGAAAGGCAGACATGACCTGACCGTTGGCTGTCTCCAGACCAATCCGCCACCCACCACCCCAGCCCTCTGCACAGACCGGGGCTCCTTCTAGACGCTTTCCACAGCGGCTTTGGGGAGGTTAGTCCATAAAAGTTCATTCCTTAAAAGTTAACTTTTCCCTGTGAAGTGTGCTCTGCCTATATATTAGATATTCAGCGGATGGATTTTTGTCATATTTTCTGTTCATTAAAATGAAAATGTATTCTGAACCACTGTGCTGAACGAATCGTTCACTGTGATTTTAGAATCGTAATTGCAGGTCTGAGATAACGAGAGCAGAGATGAGGAAGAGGAGCTGAGCTCATTCCGTCTGTGTTCACGGAAGAGAGGAAATAGCAATTACCTAGAGAAATAGTTTTAGAAAAGTGAAGCATATTCTACCATTCTCACAGAAAGATAAAATAGCAATTTTCCAAAAAAGAATATAGAACTAGCCTTTCTAGACACTAAAATGTGTTAAAAAGCTATTCGCGACCAGCTTCAGCTCTTTCTTTCTCTCTCTCTCTCTCTCTCTCTCTCTCTCCCTCTCTCTCTCTCTCTCTACCTAGTGAGGCCCTCCGCAACTTTATGAGACCCGATTTCAAAATAAAGTATAAAAAAAATAGGGCCGGGGGTGTAGCGCGGAGGTAGAACGCCCCTGGGTTCAATCCCGGTACCACAAAAAAAAAAAAAAAGCTAAATGTTTAAATTACGGTGGCACTAACATGTAAATAGATAGCCCAAAGGCACATGACAGAAATTCCAGTGAAGAATACAAATATATGGCTGGGTGTGGTGGCACATGCCTGTGCTCCTAGTATTTGGGAGATTGAGACAGGAAGATCACAGGTTCAAGGCCAGCCTCAGCAACATAGTGAGACCCCGTTTCAAAAAATAAAAATAAAAAAGGGCTGGGGTGTAGCTGGCAGGTAGATTGCTGTGGATTCAATCCCCAGTACCAAACCAACCAACCAACAACAAACCAAATACATGGCGTTTAAATCAATGAGGGAAAAGATAAGAGTATGCAGGGATTGATGTTGAGATGTCTGGATATCATTTTGTTTTTTGTAGTAGAGATTGAACTCATGGGCATTCAAACTCCAAGCTGTACTCCCAGACATTTGTATTTTTTTTATTTTGAAACAGGGTCTCTCTAAGTTGCTGAGGGTCTTGCTAAGTTGCTAAGGTTGGCTTTGAATGTGCGATCCTCCTGTCTCAGCCTCCCAAGTACTGGGATTACAGATGTGCACCACCACACCCAGCTTGGATATCATTTAAAAAAAGACAAGCCGGGCGTGGTGGCGCACGCTTGTAATCCTAGTACTTGGGAGGCTGAGACAGGAGGATCGCAGGTTCATGGCCAGCCTCAGTTACTTAGTGAGGCCCTCCGCAACTTAGTGAGACCCCATTTCAAAATAAAGAATAAAAAAAATAGGGCTGCGGTGTAGCTCAGAGGTAGAATGCCCCTGGCTTCCATCCCCAGTACCACAAAAATAAATAAAAATAAAATAAAAATAAAAAAGACAAACTTGATCTATATGTCACATTTTATATCAAGATATAAGTGAGTCAAAGACATAAACATCAACAAAAGAAACATAGTGGGTTAAAGTAACCATGGAAATTTTTATATAGTCTTAGATCTGAGAAAGTGTGTTTCAATGTGTTGCCAACCTGAAAGCTAGAGAGAGGAGCAGGTTGGTAAATTCAACTACATAAAATGAATTCTGTGATAATAAGAGAGAAAAAAACATAAACTGCAAAACATTTGCAGTTCATAACACAGATATGAACAGAACTTTCATTATGTAGAGAAATTCTACAAATCAATGAGAAATATCTAATAAAAATGATCAAGGACATGAATTGACTATCCACAAGGGAAATAACCGGGAACTACTAAAGCACGTTCATCCTTTTTTATAGTAAGAAAATATAAACCAAAGTTAAGGTTTTACTTATATTTTTTACCTTGGTAAGAAAAACAATACGACAAAGTGTATTGGTGAGGTATTGGACAAGAGACAATGGGCGAAAGTATCAGGGACATATTTTATCTATCAAAAGTACAAATGTACATACCATTTAATCTATTAACTTTAATTCTAGGATGTTATCTATACTCACAGTTAATCAGTGATAGACTTAATAAGGTTATTTCTTCAGTCTTTTTTTGTGTGTAATGCAAAATACAGTAAACAACACATATAGGACAGTTGCTCATGTTGTCTGTGCACATAGTGGGCTACTGTTCATCCTTTAAAGAGGATTGTGGACACCTTGAATGTCCATGTTTAAAATGTATTATTACAGCCAGGCGTGGTGGCACATGCCTGTAATCCCAATACTTGAGAGGCTGAGACAGGGGGATCACACATTCGAGGCCAACCTTATGAATTTAGCAAGACCCTCAGCAATTTAGCAAGACCCTGTTTCAAAATAAAAAACAGAAATGGCTGGGAGGGTAGCTTGGACATAAGCAAGTTGTAAGACATTTTCATTATAAAAATGTGTGTTGTGTGTGTGTGTGTGTGTGTGTGTGTGTGTGTGTGTTCCATGAAAAGACATTAGGAAATCTGTCTTGTTGGATATCCTGGAGGTTGGAAATTGGCTGGCTTGGAAAAGGGAAGGGACCAGTCAGATGAATTGATAGTAAAAGTTCTTTGCACTAAGGAATCTGTTTTTATGATGCATTTATGTTGGGTGGCAGAGGTTTGAGTAGCTTAGAAATTTAGTGCAAATTCATTTAGAAATTGTCTTGAGTTAAATCTAAAATAAAAACCAGAAGCATTTCTGCTTCTATGAAACACTGGGAAAGGGCATCCTAGCAGTGGTGTGATGCGGCTGATTTTAGACACCCTCTCTGCGTCTCATTAGTGGAAATGTCACAGCCAAGAAAGAGAGAGCTGTGGGGAGGAGTGAGAGACTCAGGAGGGACAGCCAGCAGCAACTTGAGCTGACCAAAAGGTTAAGCTAGAGTTTATCACCTCCTAGCATATTGATCAGGGATTGCCCATCTCAGTGGTTTTAGTTTCTCCCCACAATGAAAACCCAAGCGTTAAGTACGTCGGACCCACCCGACGGTATCCGTCACCTAACAGCAGCACTGCACGGGGTGCACTGGAGCAGCATCGCTGGTGTGAGTTCACCCTAAACATACTGGAAAGTTGCCCACCTAGTGTTCCGTGGAGCCTGGCAGAGAGGAGTTGTGTATCTGAGGCACAGTGTAGGTAACATCATTTATAAGCATGCCGTCTCTGAAGAGACACAGGTTTCAGAAGAAAGTCATTCAGCAAAAAGTTACTCTTTAGGATAGAAAGAAAGGCTTTGATCTAGGCTGTGAATCAAAACTCACAATATCGGATCACACTTTAACTTTCTTTTATACAAATTTATTTTTAAAGTCTTTATCCCCCAAACAAGAGGAAAATTGTAGAGAGAAATAACAATTTAAGGTTGAAGTAGAGTTCAGAAATAAGTGTGGGGAGGGAAGAACAGAGCCTCTGTAGCGGAGGCCTGGGACCCACGTGGCAGGACCTGCATTCCTGCTGCCCCCGTAGGAGCCCTGTGGTTACCACCACATTAACTCTGCACCTTTAGGGTAGGTGTGAGAATGGTCTTTTCTGCCTAAGGTTTTCATGCATATTATATAAGATACAGCATTTGACACTTTAGGTCTTTGTTAAAGAAAGGCAAGGATGGTGCAGAAAAATTGAGCATTCTGATATATCATTTCAGTGAGTACTTTAAGTACAGTTTCCAATGAATAAACTTTTAGAAAGTTAACAAAAAGCTGGGCTTGGTGGTGCGCGTTTGTAATCCGAGTACTTGGGAGGCTGAGAGAGGAGGATCAGAGGTTGGAGGCTAGCCTCAGCAAGTTAAGGAGACCCTCAGCAACTTGGTGAGACCCTGTTTTAATAAAATCGGACTGGGGGTATAGCTCAGATGTAGAATGCCCCTGGGTTCCATCCCTAGTAACACACACACACACACACACACACACATTGCTAACAACAACAAAATAAGCTAACAAAACTCACCTAGTTTTGGAGTATATATTTGCCTAGTCTATAAAACTATTAACAGAAAAATTATCTCTCATGATGATGAGGGAGGGAAGGTAGAACTAGGGATGTAAGATTATCCATTAATTCCTGCCTGGTCCCAGCCTGTGTTTACTTCCTCTGCCCCAGTTCCACACACATTACAGCAAGGGACATTTGAGACCCAGAGGACTTGATTTATTTAGCATAAGACAGTGGTCAGGAAATTGCACTTTTCTGGATTCAGGGAACTTTTCCCAAATGTTGGGAACCAGTGTTGTTTCCCCAGTGGCACTGCATGTTTAAATCCTTTTTTAAAAATATGAAAAAAAAAAGAAGCATGGTAAAGTAATTCACATGGTGCTTGCGGTTCAGTATCTGTGAAGATCACTGGAAAAACTGAGAGCCTCCGAAACACCTCTCTCAGAGACCTAAAACTACGTGTGCTGATGAGGGAAAATCCTCTTCTAGCCGGGCGTGGTGGCGCACGCTTGTAATCCCAGCACTTGGGAAGCTGAGACCGGAGGATCCAGGTTCACGCCCAGCCTCAGCTACTTAGTGAGGCTCTCTGCAACTTAGCGAGACCCTGTTTCAAAATAAAGAATAAAAAAATAGGGCTGGGCATGTAGCTCAGAGGTAGAATGCCCCTGGGTTCAATCCCTGGTACCGCCAAAAAAAAGAAAGAAAGAAAATCCTATTCTAGCCTGGAGTGAAAGGGTCAGTGAACATTTTGAATTTTGCTGTTAGGGAAAGAAGGCATAAAATGCAGTGAATCTTCATTTGCTCACTAAATCATGGCTTCATTTTGTTTGCTAAATGATTGCTCACTAAATTTTAGTTTTGTTTATCAGATGATTGCTATTTCATAGTGGATATGAAAACATCCAGTAGTACAGGCCAAAAGGAAATAACAAAATAAAATAATGATACACACACACACACACACACATATATATATATGAAAATAATAAAGATAAATTATTTATTTCTTTCCTTCATGACAAGGAAGGAAGGAAGGAGAGGGAGAAGGGGAAGGAGGGAATGGAAGATAGAGGGGAGGGGACTGTCTCACAAATCACCATGGCTCAGTGCCTGAAAGAAAGTAATCTATTCTAAAGAAATTCTCCTGCTGTACTGAAGTAAACATGTAACAACACTGGCAGTGTAATCCCTAGCTCCAGGACCGTGTTTCCTGACCTTAGATGGTCTGTATTCACTCTCAGGCATTGAAAAATGTTTGAAGGTCTATAGAAATTTTTTATGTGCCACTAATTTACCTTAGCTGCATCCTTAGGAGTATGCTATGGCAGTTTAGTAAAGATATAAATACAGTTGTGTGAATTATCTTCCTTTTTTAAACCCAGATTAGGACTTTCCTTATCTTGATATAATCCTTCCATTTTTTTTTTTTTTTTTTT
>PVJS01054211.1:0-13040 GCA_004027185.1 Glis glis
ACCCCCGGCCCTATTTTTTATACTTTATTTTGAAACCGGGTCTCACGAAGTTGTGGAGGGCCTCACTAAGTAGCTGAGGCTGGCCGCGAACCCGGATCCTCCTGTCTCAGCCTCCCAAGTACTGGGATTACAAGCGTGAGCCACCATGCCCGGCTTGACTTTCTTTTTAAAGCATTGTTAACCTGTCAGAATTAAGAGCTGAAAGTAGGTGTGATATGGAAGTGTTTTGTTACAAAGAGTGGATAAGATGTGACCACTGGCCACGCCTGTAATCTCATTACTTGGGAGGCTAAGACAGGAGGACTGAAAGTTCTAGGCCAGCCTCCACAACTTGGTGAGACCTTATTTCAGAATAAAAAGGTCTAAGCAGGGAGTGGTGGCATACACTTGTAATCCCAGTACTTGGGAGGCTGAGACAGGAGGATCACAGGTTCAGGGACAGCCTAGCAAGTAGTGAGACTCTCATCAACTTAGTGAGACCCTGTTTCAAAATAAAAATAATATAGGGCTGGGGGTGTAGCTCAGAGGTAGAATGCCCCTGGGTTCAATACCCAGTAACACACACACACACACACACACACACACACACACAGCTGGGGTGTAGCTCAGTGGTAGCACATCCCTGGGTTCAATCCCCAGTATTGCAAAAATAAATAAATAAGCTGGGCATGGTGGCACACGCTTGTAATCCCAGTACTTGGGAGGCTGAGACAGGAGGATCGCATGTTTGCGGTCAGCCTCAGCAACTTAGTGAGGCTCTCAGCAACTTAGAGACCCTGTTTCCAAATAAAAAATAAAATAGTTCTGGGGGTGTAGCCTGGAGGTAGAAGGCCCCTGGGTTCCATCCCCAGTACCACAAATAAATAAATAATAAAATAAAAGATATGGTCACTGTATTTGCCATCACTTTCCTGATAGTTGATCTATTTTATCACAGGGAAAATCTCAACTGGCCCTGTGCTTCTGAATCCAGAACTTGAGAAGATGATGGTCCTTAACGTTTGAACCATTTCCAATACAGATGTTATTTTATTTAAGCTTGACACCCATCTGAGTTCATATACCACTTGGGAAGTCTTGGTATAACCCCATAGTACAAGTTCCCCAGTTTAAACCCTGCTATAAGGCTAAGCGCCTAGCACAAAGTTAGCGTCCTAATCCGGGCTTCTTGGGTGCTGATCCCAATAGTCCAGATATTCTGATCTGAAGACACATTTTTAGAGGATGCATTGAAGTTACTAAACATGTGATGCTGGTCATGAGGTCACCACCAGCTTGATGCCAAGTCACAGAACTCTTGTTCATGTTGCTGAGAGAAAGTTAATCCGAGTTGTGTACAGTTCACTCTGTTTTGTACTTTCTAGGGCAAAGTCTACACTCTTAATCAGGTGACCACTGGGAATTCCTTCCTGGACACTCACTCAGTGGGATTAATCATTGTATAAATTTATAGAATGTGTCTGCTAAAACCTCTTTTTTATTTTCTGGTACTGGGAATTGAACCCAGGGGTGTTCTGTCTCTGAGCTATATTCCAGTCCTATTTTATTTTTATTTTGAAACAGTGTCTCACTAGGTTGATGAGAATCTCACTACTTACTGAGGCTGTCCTCAAACCTGTAATCCTCCTGTCTCAGCCTCCCAAGCACTGGGATTACAGGCATGTACCACTATGCCCAGCTTATTTTGTATTTTAAAACAGAATCTCACTAAGTTGCTGAAGACCTCGCTAATTGCTGAGTCTGGCCTCAAACCTGCAATCCTCCTTTCTCAGCCTCCCAAGTACTGGATTATAGAAGTGCACCACCACACCTGGTTTACTAAAACCTTTTTTTTTTTTTGCAGTACTGGGGATTGAACCCAGAGACATCCTACCTCTGAGCTATGCCCCCAGCCCTATTTTTTATTCTTTATTTTGAAACAGGGTCTCATTAAGTTGCGGAGGGCCTCACTAAGTAGCCAAGGCTGGCCATGAACCTGCTATCTCCTGTCTCAGCCTCCCAAGTACTGGGATTACAGGTGTGAGCCACCATGTCCGGCTTCTTTTTTTTTTTTATATATACTGAGAATAGAACTCAGGGGCATTCTACCTCTAAGCTACACCCCCAGCCCTTTTATTTTTTTTTTTTATTTTGAAACAGTCTTACTAGGTTGCTTGAGTATCTCACCAAATTGCTGAGGCTGGTCTTGAACATGTGATCCCCTTGTCTCAGTCTCCCAAGTACTGGGATTACGAGCATGGGCCACCATGCCCTGCTTAAAAACCTCTTCATCAATTGTAATTCACTCTGCTTATGTGCAGGATTTTATGAAGACACCATCCTAGCATACAAAGTATTATTGGGACATAAGCACTTAATCACGTATTTACTGAATTTCTGCTATGGATTCAGTTCTAAGCACATAATGAAGTACCTGCCTTCAAAGAGCTCATTGTCCAGTTGGGAATACAAATATAAACACACAAAATATCAACCCATAAGTAAAACCAAATGCTCAATCATTCTGGGAATGATGCAAGTATATATTAAACAACATATAAGGATATTCCCACATTACCATACCACGGGCATATATTTTTGTTTTCCTTACTTACAGTTTCGACTTTCCCCACTAGAATGGACACTCCATAGCTGGGCATGGCAGCGCATGCTTGTAATCCTAGTACTTGGGAAGCTGAGACAGGAGGATCACAGGTTCATGGCCAGCCTCAGCCACTTAGTGAGGCCCTCCACAACTTAGTAAGACCTTGTTTCAAAACAAAATACTAAAATAGGGCTGGGGGTATAGCTCAGAGGTAGAATGCCCCTGGGTTCCATCCCAAGTACCACAAGAAAAACAAAAACAAAAAAAGAATGGACACTTCATGAGAAGGGGAACATTTTTATTTATTCAATATTATTTCCCCTCTACCTAGCATGTAACTGATGCTCAGTAAATATTTGTTGATTAAGCTGGGTGTGGTAGCACATGCTTGTAATCCCAGTATTTGGGAGGCTGAGACTGGAGGATCACAGGTTCGCGGCCAGCCTCTGCTACTTAGTGAGGCCCTCTGCAACTTAATGAGACCCTGTCTCAAAATAAAGGATTAAAAAAAAATAGGGCTGGGGGTGTAGCTAGGAGGTAAAATGCCCCTGAGTTCAATCCCCAGTACCGCAAAAAAAAAAAAAAGATTGTTGATTGAATGAATTTGAGGTCCCTAGGACAAAGAGAAGGCTTCCTGGATCAGTGGTGTTCCCAGATGGGCCTTGACCTAACTACACTTTTATTCAGCTTGCTTTATAGCAATCTGTAGATGGTGTGTGTGTGTGTGTGTGTGTGTGTGTGTGGTGGGGTACTGGGGATGGAACCTAGAGACTACCTCTGAGCCATATCCCCACCAGCCCTTTTTCTTTTCTCTCTTCTTCCTTCCTTTTTTTTTTTTTTTGGTACTGGGGATGGAACCCAGGAGCATTCTACCTCAGAGCTACACCCCAAGCCCTATTTTTTTTTTTATTCTTTATTTTGAAACAGGGTCTCACCAAGTTGTGAAGGGCCTCACTAAGTAGCTGAGGCTGGCCGTGAACCTGTGATCCTCCTGTCTCAGCCTCCCAAGTACTGGGATTTACAAGCATGGGCCACCATGACTGGCGTTCTACCTCTGAGCTACACCCCCAGCCCTATTAAATTTTTGTTTTGAAATAAAGTCTCCCTAGGTCACTGAGAGTCTCACCAAGTTGGTGAGGCTGGTCTTAAACCTGCCATCGTCCTGTCACAGCCTCACAAATACTGGGATTATCAGCGTGTGCCACCATGTCCAGCAAAAGATGTGTGTGTGTGTGCGTGTGTGTGTGTGTGTGTATGTGCTGCTGGGTACTGAATGAACCCAGGGGCATTCCTCCAAGCTACACCCTCAGCCCTATTTTATTTTTTATTTGGAAAGAGGGTCTCGTTAAATTGATGCAAACCTCACAGAGTTGCTGAGGCTGGCTTCGAACCTGCAATCCTCCTGTCTCAGCCACCCAAGTACTGGGATTACAGGCATGCACCACACGTGGCTTCTTTATTTCTATAATAAGAAGGAAATGTGCACGTGATTGAAAAAGAAGGTGGGGTGGGATGAAAACAAATTATTTTTTGTGGGACTATGGATTGAACCCAGGGGTGTTCTACCTCTGAGCTACACCTCTGGCCCTTTTTATAAATTTGTTTTTGTTTTGAAACAGGGTCTCACTAGGTTGCTGGTCTCAAATCTGTAATCCTGTTTCAGCCTCCCAAGTACTGGGATTACAGGCATGTGCCACCATGCCTGGCTGAAGACAATTTAAATTGGGTATTAGGGCCCCTGTGACCCTCTTGGCTCATTTCTAAAAAGAGAAGATTGTCCTAGAATCAATGAATTTCACATTTTTTGTTTGTTTTGTTTTGGTGGGGGTTTTTTGGTACTGGGGATTGAACTCAGGAGCATTCTACTCCTGAGAAATACCCCCAGCCTTATTTTATTTTTTGTTTTGAAAAAGGGGTCTCACTAAATTGTGGAGGGCCCATTAAGTTGCTGAGGCTGGCCACAAACCTGTGATCCTCCTGTCTCAGCCAGGAGATGTGGCTTGGAGGTAGAATCTCTTTGGGTTTAATCCCCATTAACCCCCCCCCAACACACACACACACAGACACACACAAAATAGAAGAAGAAAAAAGCAAAAAACAGAGAAACTCTATTTTCAAACAAAACCCCAATAAATAAAACAGATAAAAAGATATGCTGTGGTTGACTGTGGGGGTGATATGGGGGAGAAGGCACAGGAAGTCCATCTAGTTGGTTCCCTTACTGCAGTTACAGAACTATAGCTTCTGAACTATTCTAGGCACACAGTTTGAAAACTGTTTGAAAACTTGGATTGAGAGAACTCTGGAGTCTCTCCTCTCTCAAAATTCTATTAATGGAGTCAGCTAAGGAAAGACCAGGTCTTGTTGAAGGAAGACCTGGGCTCTCTTCTGGGATCTACCACTTTAAGCTTGAGAAATACCAGGAGTCAGAGCCCCAAGAGACAAAGAACTGTGTGGCCTGGGCCAAGACCAAAGCCCCTTCTCACAGCCAGACCCAGGGAACTAGAAGCCACATTTTTCTGGTAGGAGATTGATGAGGGCTAATGGGCTGTGTGACCTGGTATTGACTCCTGCTTGCCTCTCTCCCTAAAACTTGGAGCTACAGGTATTCAAGCTCACCTGGCAATTTCTCTGGTTCAGAGTTAATCAGACTTATACACAAGGGAAGTAATTAATGTGGCACCAGCCTGGAGGGGAGACCCGTCTGATTCATTTGTCATGGGTCCTCTACCTTGTGGAGCTGGTCTATCAGCTTTAGCTGTCCAGAGGAAGCAGGCCCGGCAGAGGGCTCAGAATAATAAGAGGAATTAAAGGAGAGGGTGTGGTCAAAACTTTAAAAACCTCCAGAAGACTGGGAAGAACCCAGGCCCAGCAACAACTGCAAGGTTTATCATCACTAGGCCTGAAAGAGCAAGGCAAGAAGGAGCTGTACGCGGAGGAGAGGAGTATAAATGAGAAAGTTTTTCAATGAGTCGAAAACTGGTGAAGTAGGTTTATGGATACAAGGGATTATTGTATACTATTCTTTCTTTTTGTTCTTGTTTAGATTATTCCATAATACAAAGTTAAAATAACAGTTTTTCCTTATTCAATTCCCTGGCTGTGGTACTGGCATTCACCTACCCCATGTTTCCAGCTTCTACCCACATTAAGATGTGAATTACCTTTTGTCTCTCAATGTTTGTCAGTTTTCTGTTTATTTTTATTCTAGTTGTAAGATCCTCAGATCCACATCTTCCTGTCTGTTTCATAGTCCACTGGAGGGTGGAATTTGGAGGAAGGAGACAGTAGCCAGTGCTAGTGAAACTTTTTTTTTTTTTGGTACTAGGGATTGAACCCAGGGGTATTCTACCTCTGAGCTACACCCCCAGACCTATTTTATTTTTTATTTTGAAATAGGGTCGCCTTAAGTTACTGAGGGTCAGTTGGGCGTGGTGGCACACGCTTGTAATCCCAGTATTTGGGAGGCTGAGACAGGAGGATCACAGGTTCGAGGATAGCCTCAGCAAGCAGTGAGACTCTCATCAACCTAGTGAGACCCTGTTTCCAAATAAAAATAAAATAGGGCTGGGGGTGTAGCTCAGAGGTAGAATGCCCCTGGGTTCAATCCCCAGTGCCATAAAAAAAGTTACTGAGGGTCTCCCTAAGTTGCTGAGGCTGGCCACAAACCTGTGATCTTCCTGTCTCAGTCTCCCAAATAATGGGATTGATTGATTACAGGCATGCACCACAACACCTGGCAATGTTAGTGAAATTTAAAAGAAGTCACATGTAGTAATTTCTCCATTTATTCAGGTCTATTTTATGGCTTTAGTAGAGTTTAAAATTTTTCTGTCAAGTCGTGTATTTTGTTAATTTCTTTATGCTTTATAGGTTTTTAAAAATATATATATGTTTTTTTGGCGGTACCGGGGATTGAACCCAGGGGCATTCTACCTCCGAGCTACACCCCCAGCCCTATTTTTTATTCTTTATTTTGAAACAGGGTCTAAGTTGCAGAGGCCTCACTAACCGGTCTCAGCCTCCCAAGTACTGGGATTATAAACGTGCGCCATCATGCCCGTCTAAAAATATTATTTTCTACTACCTATTCTAATTGTTCACTTCTTGAATAAAGAGGCACTATTGGTTTTTCTAAAAAGAAAAGAAGAAAAGGAGCTGTCATCTTCCAACAATTGTTGCTCAGGGAATCCGGTGAAAATACCACTTCCATGCTACAAGTGAGGAAACTAAAGATAAGAAGACGAGCAGGATGGCGCACGCCTGTAATTCCAGTACTTGGGAGGCTGAGACAGGAGAATCGCAGGTTCGAGGCCATCGCAAGGTAATTTAGCGAGACCCTGTTTCAAAACAAAAAGAGGTGGAGTGTTTGTCAGAGGTAGAATCCCCGCCCCTCGCCCGGGGGGTTCAATCCCCAGTACTAACGAAAACAAAATTAAATTAAATAAAGGAACACGGAGTCGGGCGTGGTGGTGCACGCTTGTAAACCCAGTACTTGGGAGGCTGAGACCGGAGGATCCGGGTTCGCGACCAGCCTCCGGTACTTAGTGAGACCCTGCTTCAAAATAAAGAATAAAAAATAGGGCAGGGGGTGTAGCTCGGAGGTAGAATGGCCCTGGGTTCAAACCCCGGTACCGCAAAAAAAAAAAAAAAAAAGTAGATAAAGGAACACGGGATATGTCATCTGGGAAAGAAGGAACTTATTGAACTAGAAGTGTCTAGTGGCTGCCAAGTCACTTAGTTTTTTGGGGTGCTGGGGCTTGAACCCGGGGCCTCCGCATGCTAGGCCCCACTCTACCGTTGAGGTACACCCTCGGTTCCCCTAGCCACTTTGAAGGCTTCCTCGTGGACCACCTAAACCACCTGCCTCACTTTGACCTTTCCTGCCACCACTGAAAATGACCGGAAGAAGGGCTTAACTTGGGACCGCTCCCGGCATGCCTCTCTCTGCGTCTAAAACTTTTCGAGTCCAGGATAAAGGAACTTCCGCAAAACTTGCGTGTGGGGACAATTGGGGCTAGCCGCTTGCCGTAGCGCGCTCATTGGCGCCCAGGTCACCGCCCCTTCCCTCGCCTCACGTCCGAGTCGCACGCACGCACGCACGCACGCACGCGCGGCGCGTGCCCACGCCCCCTCCCCGGGCCGAGGACGCAGGCGCGCGCACGCTCCCCGGGCCCGGTAGGCGGGGGGAGGGGGAGGAGGAGGGCCGGGGAGGAGGGATAAGAGTCTACCAAGTGAGTGGACGGCGGTGGGACGCGGAGAGCGCCGAGGCCGGGCTGACAGGCGTGAGAGCGCTGCACCCGGCCTAGGGCCGGCGGGAGGGTCCGGAGCCCGGTCGGCGCGCCCCGGAGTCGGAGCCGCGCTGCTGAGAGCCCGAGGTCAGCGAGGGGCGAAGCCCCGGCCTAGGCCCCGCGGACATGTCCAGCTGCGGCGCCTGTACCTGCGGCGCGGCGGCCGCCCGGCTCATCACCAGCTCGCTCGCCTCTGCGCAGAGAGGTAACGAAGTAGTCCTACGGCTGAGCCCTCGGCCGGGAGTGGGAGGTGGGCTGGCCGGCGGGTGCGGACCCCGGAGGGCGCGAGGCGAGCCCGCACCCCGCGTTCCCGTCGGATGGGGCTCTGCCAGCCTCCGGAGGAGCTGTTTCTCAAATTTGGAGAAACCCTGTGCTCTTGCCCGCCCGCTCGCTCGCTTTCAGGCCTCCTGGGGCGGAATGTGGCCACTTCGCAGAAACTCTGCAAGCGCTGCAAGAGATACAAAATGCTCCTCTCGTTAAAGTGTCCCAGATCCCACTGAGCCCTTTCGGGGGGTGGCCGCCTGCCCCAGGGCGGCTTCTCTTCCGGAGCCTGGCCGAGTTCCCTTCGGGCGTGTCTGGAACTCCAGGAGGGGATGAGCTGAGGGGCTGTCACTTTTGGGGTCCCCCGGAGCCTCGGAGCCTCCAGCTGTTGGCTGTCCAGGACGCTGGCTGCGCAACACTGGAAGTGTCACTGTCATTATGCGTCCGTCAACACCGGGACAGAAACAGATCTCGCAGTACTTCTCGGGCTCCGGGCAAACCTCGGGGCCCGCTGGAAAGCGGCCGGGGAGATTGAGGAAACTGCCACTAAAATTCTTTTTAAAATACTTAGGCATTGCAGCAGTCGTTTGCCGGCTTCCCAACTTGACAGTCTTGATAGTTATCTTAAGAGTGGCTCTTGTTTACCTTTCCTTTCTGTTTATTAGGAGTTGTGAAAGAGCGGCACCCCAGCCAGGAGAGCCCGGAAAAGAAACCATTTTTCTCTTCCCCAAATCTATGACTGTGAGACTACAGAGGCTAGATCCTGTGATAATCACTAACTTCTACACTAATTCTTTTCAGTTTGGTTTATCCGTTTGGGAACCCTAGATAAAATCCCCTTTCCTAATCTTTTGTTAATTATAAAATCCTTATTGTTTACCAAATGTATATCCTGGCAGTTTACTACACAGGGATTAAATGGGGGTAATGTGGGCAGAAGCATTTTGTAAAATGATATATAATTGTAAGGGAGTGACTTTAGTCCTAAAACATCGTTAAACCTCAACAAGTAGATGTCCCAGTCCCAGAAATTTGGTTTGGAAACACTTGAAGGTGACAGATATTTTTCTTTCTTTTTTTTTTTTTGCGGTACCGGGGATTGAACACAGGGGCGTTCTACCTCCGCGCTACACCCCCGGCCCTATTTTTTATACTTTATTTTGAAACCGGGTCTCACAAAGTTGCGGAGGGCCTCACTAAGTAGCTGAGGCTGGCCGCGAACCCAAATCCTCCTGTCTCAGCCTCCCAAAGTACTGGATTACAAGCGTGCGCCACCACGCCCGGCCCGTGACAGATATTTTTAACTCATTTATTTGACATACATTTGTTGAGGGCCTACTATGTGCCAAGCCATTTTGTGCTGGCAATAGTAAGCCCCCTCTCCCTCATGTTTAAATGTGGTAGAGGAGACAATAATAGCATTTTTAGGGGTAAAGTATTTGGATCTTCAATTTGGGCAAGGAAGCCTTCTTTGAGAAATTTCTTGATCTGTTCATCAGGAGTCCTTGTAAACTATATGAATCAGGAGGTAAGCGACTCTGTTTATTTCACAATCACTTTTATTTATTTTATTATTTTATTTTTTGTGGTACTGTGGATTGAACCCAGGGACATTCTATTTCTGAGTTACACGCCCAGCCCTATTTTTTTTTTTTCATTTTGGTACTGGGGAATTAACCCAAGGGCATTCTACCTCTGACCTACACCCAACCCTTTTTATTTTTTATTTTGAAACGGGGTCTCGCTAGATTGCTGAGAGTCTCACTAAATTGCTGAGGCTGTCCTCAAACCTGTGATCCTCCTGTCTCAGCCTCCCAAGTACTAGGATTACAGGTGCCACCATGCCTGACTTATTTTTTAAATTTTGAGACCACATCTTGCTAAGTTGCTGAGGGCCTTGCTAAGTTGTTGAGGCTGGCCTCAAACCTGTGATCCTTCTGTCTCCACTTCCCAAGTACTGGGATTACAGGTATGCGGCACTGTACTTAGCTGACTGTTTTTATTTTTAAATTTAAATATAAACCGGGTGTGGTGGCGCATGCTTGTAATCCCAGTACTTGGGAAACTAAAACCGGAGGATCCGGGTTCGTGGCCAGCCTCAGCTACTTAGTGAGGCCCTTCGCAACTTAGTGACACCCTGTTTCAAAATAAAGAATAAAAAATAGGGCTAGGGGTGTAGCCCGGAGGTAGAATGCCCCTGGGTTCAATCCCCGGTACCGCAAAAAAAAAAATAAAATTTAAATGTTATTAGGTAGATCAACATAAACATAAATTAATGGCTTATAATATGTTTTTATTTTTAAATTTAAATATAAACGGGGTGTGATGGCGCATGCTTGTAATCCCAGTACTTGGGAAGCTAAAACCGGCAAACTTAATATAAGTTTGCCAGAGAACCATTGTTTTTACTATAAAGGAGTAAATTAAACTTCAAAAATGAGACAACACCCAATATCATAGAATTTAATAGTTTTTTATGTGATAGTGAAATAGCAAATGGTAGTTGGGCATGGTGGCACATGCCCGTAATCCCAGTACTCAGGAGGCTGAGACTGGAGGATTGAAGGTTTGAGGCTAGCCTTAGCAACCTAGCAAGAACCTGTTTTCTTTTTCTTTTTTTTTTTTTTTTGGTACTGGAGATTGAACCCAGAGGTATTCTACCTCCCAGCTACATCCCTAGCCCGAGTTTATTTCTTATTTGAAAACAAGATCTCACTAGGTTTCTGAGAGCCTCTCTTAAATTGCCAAGGCTGGCTTTGAACCTGCGATCCTCCTGTCTCAGCCTCCCAAGGGCTGGGATTACAAGCATGTACCACCACGCCTGGCTTAGTTTTTTTATTTATTTTTTGTGGTATTGGGGATTAACTCAGGGGCATTCTACCTCTGAGCTACACCCCCAGCCCTTTTTATTTTACTATTTGGAAACAGGGTCTAAGTTACTGACAGCCTCACTAAGTTGTCAAGGATGGCTTCAAACCTGGGATCCTCCTATCTCAGCCTCCCAAGTACTAGAATTACAGGCGTGCGCCACCCTGCTCGTCTTCTTGTCCTTAGTTTCCTTACTTGTAGCATGGAAGTGATATTTTCACTGGATTCCCTGAGCAACAATTGTTGGAAGATGACAGCTCCTTTTCTTTTTTCTTTTTAGAAAAACCAATAGTGCCTCTTTATTCAAGAAGTAAACAATTAGAATAGGTAGTAGAAAATACTTTTTTTTTTTTTTGCGGTACTGGGGGTTGAACCCCCAGGCTACACCCCCAGCCCTATTTTTTATTCTTTATTTTGAAACATGGTCTCACTAAGTTGTGGAGGACCTCACTAAGTAGCTGAGGCTGGCCGCAAACCTGGATCCTCCTGTCTCAGCCTCCCAAGTACTGGGATTACAAGCGTGCACCATCACGCCCGGCTAGAAAATACTATTTTTAAAAACTATAAAGCATATAGAAATTAACAAAATATACAACTTGACAGAAAAATTTAAAACTCTACTAAAAGCCATAAAATAGATCTGAATAAATGGAGAGATTACTACATGTGACTCTTCAATATTATTCTTTTAAGTTTCACTAACATTACCAGGTGTTGTGGTGCATGCCTGTAATCCCATTACTTGGGAGACTGAGACAGGAAGATCACAGGTTTGTGGCCAGCCTCAGCAACTTAGGGAGACCCTCAGTAACTTTGTTTTTGATGGCACTGGGGATTGAACCCAGGGGCATTCTACTTCTGAGCTACACCCCCAGCCCTATTTTATTTTTATTTGGAAACAGGGTTTCACTAGGTTGATAAGAGTCTCACTGCTTGCTGAGGCTATCCTTGAACCTGTGATCCTCCTGTCTCAGCCTCCCAAGTAATGGGATTACAAGCATGCACCACCACACCCAGCTTGAATACCTGTAATTTTCTAACAAGAAATGGCGAGAGAATTCTCAGTACAATGAATTAAGAATAGAAGAGGCAATTTCAGAATTTCTGAAATAGTTTCTATTTCCATGGGCCTATCATGCTACACTTAAAAATTATTAAATGGGAGCTCGGTGTGGTGGCACACGCTTCTAATCCCAGTACTTGGGAGGCAGAGACTGGAGGATCTGGGTTTGCGGCCAGCCTCAGCTACTTAGTGAAGCCCTCCGCAACTTAGTGGGACCCTGTTTCAAAATAAAGAATAAAAAATAGGGCTGGGGGTGTAGCTTGGAGGTAGAATGCCCCTGGGTTCAGTCCCTGGTGCCGCCACACACACAAAAAAAATTAAATGGTAGTGTGAAAGTTATTTAGTAACTTGTCATATTTGATACTGGATCTTTTTTCTTTTCCTGATGGGCTATGTGTATCAGATTTAATGTGTTTTTCTCACTATTTCTTTGAACATGAAACCTAAAGTGAAGAAGTTTAAAATACTTTTGCTAGTGTTTTCCAATTTTCTATGTATATTTTGAAATGTATTTTGCATATATGAGATCACTTTGCATTCTAAATATAAGCATTAAGAAATGCTTGATGCCAGCTGGGTGTGGTGGCGTACGCCTGTAATCCCAGTACTTGGGAGGCTGAGACAGGAGGATCGCAGGTTCGTGGCCAGCCTCAGCAAGTAGTGAGACTCTTATCAACATAGTAAGACCCTGTTTCCAAATAAGAAATAAAATCGGGTTAGGGGTGTAGCTCAAAGGTAGAATGCCTCTGGGTTCAATCCCTAGTACCACAAAAAAAAAAAAAAAGGAGAAGGAGAAGCAGAAGAAATGCTTGATGCCAGCCTGGGCATGGTGGCACACACCTGTTATCCCAGTACTTGGGAGGCTGAGACAGGGGACCGCAGGTTCAAGGCCAGCCTCAGCAACTTAACCAGACCCTGTTTCAAACTAAACAAATAATAAAGGACTGAGGTTATAGCTCAGAGGTAGAATACC
>PVJS01054212.1:0-13043 GCA_004027185.1 Glis glis
CAGCCAGGCATTCATTACTCAATAAAAAGAGAGAGGGTGTTCCTCCAACAAAATTAAATAAACAGCTTCCACATAAGAGAGAAAACACTCGACCCTGGACCTTCTGAGACTGGCTGATCTCACTTAGCATCATATTCTCTGGTTCCATCCATTTTTCTGCAAATAACATCATTTTATTCTTCTTTGGGTTTTTTCTTTTTTTTGGTTAGTTGGTTTTTGGTTTTTGGTTTTGGGTGGTACTGAGGATGGAACCCAGGGTCATTCTACCTCTGTGGTATGCCCCCAGCCCTATTTTATTTTGTATTTTGAAACAGGGTCTCACTAAGTTGTAGAGGACCTAAGTAGCTGAGGTTGGCCACGAACCTGCGATCCTCCGGTCTCAGCCTCCCAAGTACTAAGATTACAAGCGTGCACCACCACGCCCAGCTCATTTTTGTCCTTCTTTATGGCTGAGTAAAATTCCATTGTGTATATCCCACATTTTCTGTATTGATTCATCTGTTGGCATATGCCTAGACTGGTTCCATAATTTGGCTGTTGGGAATTGTGTTTAATTCTGCATTTTGAAACAGGGTCTCACTAAGTTACTGAGGCTGGCCTTGAACCTTCAATTCTCCTGTCACAGCTTCCCAAGGACTGGGATGACAGACATGCACCACCACACCCAGCAACACATACTTTTTAAGCTGTCATGTTTTGAGTTATTTGTTACACAACATTAGAAAACTAATACAGTAATCTGAGATAAATCTGTCTTAGACGAGTGAATGCAAGATGCAAAAAGGACAGTATGACAAGGGTATACTCTCAACTCTCACAGCCGAGAGCTAGGGAAAGTATCTTAAACAGCTACATTCAAAATGAGGACAACTTTTTTTTCTTTTTTCTATACTGGGAATGAAACCCAGGGGCATTCTACCTCTGAGCTGTACCCCCAGCACTATTGTATTTTTTTATTTTGAAACAGGGTCTAAGTTGCTGAAGGACTCACTAAATTGCTGCAGTTGTCCTCCAACCTGCCATCCTCCTGTCTCAGCCTCTCAAGTACTGGGATTACAAGTATGTACCACCATGCCCAACTGAGGAAAACTATTCTTTTAGATATGGAGTAATCACCAAGTAGTAAAAACAGAAGACATGAAGAATGAGCCAATGAATGGGAAGGGTAGGTTTATGGGCTGTGTCATCTCATTATAAACACATCATTTCCCTTTGACATCCCCCCTATTTTTTGGGTACTGGGGATTGAACCCAGGGGCATTTTACTTCCTAGCTACTATTTTTATTCTTTATTTGGAAACAGGGTCTCGCTAAGTTGTGGAGGGCCTTACTAAGTAGGAGGCTGACCACAAACCCGGATCCTCCAGTCTCAGCCTCCCAAAGACTGGGATGACAAGCGTGTACCACCACACTTGGCTCCCTTTGACATCTTGATCATATCATAAATAATGAAATTTGAATGCTGACTGTCCCCCAGCAGCCCATGGGCTCAAGGCTTGATCTGAAGAGTGGCACTGTGGGGAAGGGGAAGGACCTTGAGGAGGTGGAGCCTAGTGGGAGGTCCTTAGGTCATTGGAGGTGTGCCCTTGAAAGAGATTGTGGGACCTCAGCCCCTTCCTCTTCTTGGCTTCCTGGCCCATGGAGTGAGAGGTTTTGCTCCCCTGTCCCCTCCCACCATGATATACTGGCTCTCCACAGGCAACTGGACCTCACGAGTGGCACATGGGAAGCATTTCCTGCTACAGCATCCCACCTGAAGCAGGTATCTAGAGAATCTCAGTCTTTGTATGCAAATGATGAACCCCTGGAAACTATTGAGAAACACAGCTGTGTCATATTAGAGTGTGAGTCCTTATCATATGGAATGTGAGAGCTCCATCCATGTAACTTTCATGCAGAATTCCCAATTGTGCCTTCTGAAGCCTCCAGAAAACATCTCTCACTGGCCGCGTCAACCCAGCCAGTCATACACAACGTCTGCCATTCCTCCTGCTAAGATTCTTTACACTCAAGGCCTGCATACAACCAGCAGTTCTTCCTGTGACCACGTGATGCTCTGGTTCCTTCCAGCAACACCCTTCACCCCCATCTCTGCTCAACTGGGTTGGGTCCAACTTCAAACTTGACCCCTAGACTCCACACAAGCAGAGAAAAATGATCTGCAGGGTTTGCCAACCCAAAAGACTAGATTTATCAGGTTCAGTCCCTAGTGAGGATCCAAGGGTCTTTTTTTCCATGAGCTCCTCTATTAAACCAACTCTCCCTCAATACCAACTCTCCCTGTTTTTTGTTTTTTTGTTTTTTGTTGTTGTTGTTTGGTTTGGTACTGGGTGTTGAACCCAGGAGCATTCTACCTCTGAGCTACACTCACAGCCCTATTTTATTCTTTTATTTTGAAACAGGGTCTCATTGATTTGTTGAAGGTCTCACTAAGTTGCTGAGGCTGGCCTCAAACTTGTGATCCTCCTGTCTCAGCCTCACAAGTCCTGGGATTACAGGCATGCACCACTATGCTAGGCTATTCAATATATTCTTTTTTTAACTCAATAACATGGCATTTCTCCTTATTACATTGCATCTGGTTTCTGCCAGTTATTTGGGGATTTATTTTTAAATTTAACAAATACTTATGTAATGCATCTTAGGCGCTAGACCCAGAGCCTTTGGGAAATCTGAAATCACTTGATCTTCACAACAACCCCACAAAGTGGGCGTGGAGTTTTCAACCTTTTGCAGTGTGGAGATGCGTGATACAGAGTCGTGGCACCAGCGTCCCTCAGCAGGAGGTGGCCAGGGTACTGATTCTAAGCTGGCAGGTCCTCTTCACAAACACACTCAGCCGCTGCTGGGAGCCCTGTGTGTATACCCTGCCCTCCCCAGCTCTGTGTCACCTACACTGCTGACAAGTGTGTCCTCTTGCTGGCTTCCCAGATGGGGAGGAGAGTGGAGGCGGTGGCACTGGGGAAGACTCCTCAACAAGAACAAATCTGAAGAAAACTATGAAAATCCAGCTGACATCTCCCCAGGGACAACTTGCTCTTCTGCTAGACTGTGGGGCCCAGAGGTCCTGGGGCCGGAACTGTACTGAAGTCTCTGATGTAGAGCTTATCCAGGCCAGCGGATGGGGTTATTTCTTCCCCTGCCCCTGACACACACACACACACACACACACACACACACACACACACACACACACACACAGGGACCTTCGGCAAAATTGGAAGACATTCCTGGTTGTCACAACTGGGGTGGGGATCTGGGGGGAAGGCTGCTCCTGGCATCTAGAGGTGGAGAGCAGGGGTGCTGTTCAACATTCTTCAGTGTGCACGAGAGCAAGGAAAAAATTACACAGCTCCAAATGTCAGGAATGCCAAAGCTGGTCAAAGCTACGCTAATTAAGAAGTCCAAAATGATACCATATCATAAATTCAGACATAATGGACCAATGGAGGGAAAAGTCCATGTGCATTCATAAAGCGCATCAATTCACTAAAATCTTTGCAAGCTGGCAAGATAGACAGATCAATGAATTCGAATCAGGTGGTTCATCGGCATGGACTTCCCCTGCCTCCGTTTATTTATTTTTTAAGTACTTTTATTGGTGCACTGTAGTCTCACATCATAATGTAGTTCACAGGGACAGGGATATGCATGCACGTAGCGCTTAGTGAGCTTCCCCCGGCTCCCTGTCCACTCCTTCCCCTTCCCCACACATGATTTTGAGATTGGGTCAGACCAAAAACACAGGGACAGATGAGCAGAGGGCTGGGCAGAGGTGGCCAATGCAACAAAGTTTTGTTCCATTTTTCTTTAATTCTTGCAAAGTTCTCCCTGCAAACCTCTGGATTCTCTGTTATCATCTTCAGGAGGATGGGAAAATGCCTTGTTACTGCTGACTTTCTAGTTTCTACCAGTGTTATAGGCATTGCAGTTTTTAATTAATAAATATGTAGGATATATAAAGAACTCAAAATCTTAACACAGAAAAAACAACCCAATAAAAAAATGGACAATTGAACTGAATAGACACTTCTCAAAAAAAGAAACACAAATGGCCAATAAATATATGGAAGAAGATGTTCAACATCATTAGCAATCAGGGAAATGTAAATCAAAATGACGCTGAGATTGTCTCACTCCAGTTAGAATGACAATCATCAAGAACACAAATAATAATAAATGCAAAATAAACCTGTGGGGAAATGGGAATTTTTATACACTGCTGGGATGGTAAACTAGTACAACCACTGTGGAGATCAGTGTGGAGGTTCCTCAAAAGACTAGGAATGGAGCCACCATATGACCCAGCTAGACCATGCCTGGGTATCTTTCCCAAAGAATTAAAGTCAGAATGCTATCGTGATCCATGCATACCCGTGTTTATAGCAGCACAATTCGCAATACCCAATTTACGGGCCAAACCAGGCATCCATCAACAGATGAATGGATAAAGAAAATGTGGTATAAACATGATATGGAGTTTTACTCAGTCATAAAGAACAATGAAATTGTCATTTGCAGAAAAATGGATGGAAAGAGAGAATATTATGCTGCGATCAGCCAGTCCCAAAAAGTCAAAGGTTGTATGTTTTCTCTCATATGTGAAAGCTAAAGAGAAAATAGGAAACAAAAGGGACTTCAGATAAATGAGGAGAAGGATCAATAAAACAATGGAAAAGGATTGGGGGAGGGAGGCAGAGAGGAAAAAGGAGGATTGAGGGAGGAAACGGTTCAGTGTTCTGTCCATCTTTGAAGGCATCACTAACGTCATAACGTGTCCAGGGAGGGAAGAGGGGGGAGTGGGGTTGGACGCAGAGGGAAACACACCAAGTGCTGTGCGCATGTGTGTTTGTGTCACTTTGAACCTCACTATAATGTATAATTACAATGCACCGATAAAACTATTAAAAATAAAATAAAAGGCAAAAACCCACAAATGAATATCTTATTTTTCACTCTGACTGGATCATCTGTGGTCACTCAAATTACAACCTTGTTATCATACTATATGAACATACTCCTGTTTCCCCTTTTGCTAATATATTATTCTTTGTACAATCTTTTGGGCAGTGTCCGCAAGACATTCACCATGCCATCCAAACAGCATTGGAATTACTTTGTGGATGGAAGATAAAATAATCTAGTGCCTGGCTGAATTACAGAATAGTGGTCTGATATTCTGGTGTATCCGTCATATGCTGCTGTGTAACAACCAACCACAAAACAGCAGCAGCAGATGACAGTAAGAATACTCTAGCTCACAAGTCTGTGGGTTGATGCGGGTGAGGGGCAGGTTCGTTGGTTTTTGTTGGATTCATTTGGGTGGCTCTGCTGATTTCGGCAAGTTCACACGACTAGGAGTCAGCTAGCTCAAGCTTGTGCTTTCAAGTCTCTCTGTATCGTGTGCATTAATATCTCATTGGCCAAAGCAAGTCACATGGCCAACCTAACACCAATAGCATAGACAAGTACATTCCCCCAAAAAGTAAAGGGAGGTACTATGGCTTGGATCTAGAATGTCCCCCAAATTCTCCTGTGCTCAGAGGGGAGGGCAGCTTTGGAGAAGTGATTAGATCAAGATGGCTCTGACTTCATCCATGGGTTAATGCGATGATGGCAGAACTGAATGGACTACTGGAGTTCAGACCTAGTTGGAGGATACAGGTCTCTGGGTGCATTCTCTGGAAGGATTTATCTTCTCCCTGGTCCTTTCCTCCACCACACTGCTGCTGTGATATCTATGATCAACCACCCATGGACTGATCTCTGAAACCACAGACCAAAATAAATCTTTCCTTCTCTAAGTTGTTCTTGTCAGGTATTTTGGTCACAGCGACAGAAAGCTGACTAACACAGGAGGGAATGGAAATATTTGTTAAACAATCCAACCTCTAGCACACTAGCAACACAAACTGGCACCTAGACTTTTTTTCCCCCACTTGTAAACTACAGAACTAAACTTTGATTTTCCAAAATATCATGCTATAACTTCTGAGTTTTGTATACGCCCTGTCTCTGCATCTCTCCCACACTTTCCTTACCCCTTATGCCATAAGCACACATCTATTACATGCCAAGGTCACTTCTAATAGTCCTTTTTAACAGTCATATCCTAGAAGCATCTCCAGTTCCTGGAATCCCAGAGAGTTTACAACCTCAGCCTCTCCCATATGTATTCACAAACCATGTAATTCTTCCAACACAGCGACTGTGGAAGATTTACAAGTCATCTGTTGGTTTCTCGATAATATGTACAAGGCCAGGGTCCACATTTCTTACCTTTGCACCCTCAGTCTTTAGACTAATGGCTAGTATACAGCAAACACTCAATGCTGGATGAATGATTTGGGTATGATTTGTGAGGCATTAATACTCACCATGCTATGTAAACATTTCCTACCTACTGGCATTTTCTGTTTCCCCACCTTTTCCTTCCTTAAAAAATAAAAACAAATTTAAGCTCTGCTTATTGAGGGGGTACAAGTTCAAATCAAGCCCATGATCTCTGCCTCAGTATGAGCCAATTGCCCCTTCACCTGGAGATAATCTGATGTCCTCTGTACTATGAAAATAGTACATAAAAGTGAACTATTCTCGACCAAAAATCAAATCGAAGGTATAGTTTAAGCCTCTTTGGGTCAGGAGCTATGTAGATACAGATATTGATAGGTAGGTAGGTAAGTAGGTAGAGGATATATGATAGATAGATGATAGATCGATAGACGATAGATTTGTGTGCATGTGCATGTAGAAATAGGGATTAAACTCAAGGGTACTCTACTGCTGAGCTACATCTCCACCTTTTAATTTCCTTTTTTTTTTTTTTTGTGGTACCGGGGATGGAACCCAGGGGCATTCTACCTCTAAGCTACACCCCCAGCCCTATGTTTTATTCTTTGTTTTGAAATAGGGTCTCACTAAATAGCGGAGGGTCTCACTAAATAGCAGAGGGCCTCACTAAGTAGCTGAGGCTGGCTGTGAACCCAGATCCTCCAGTCTTAGCCTCCCAAGTACTGAGATTACAAGCATGTGCTACCACACCCGGCTTAATTTTTTTTTTTTTGAGACAGGACCTTCCTAAGTTTCCCAGACCAACCTCAAATGTGAGATCCTTCTGCCTCAGCCTCCCAAGTCACTGGAATTAAAGGTGTGCACCACCACACCAGTGTTAGATATAATTTTTATATTTAAAGAATTTCCTCATTACTGGGAAACTGACAACTCCACAGGTGAACCTTCAGTTTTATTCAAGATAGTTTGTCTCTTTTTCAAGCTCATCCCTAAAAGAACATGTAGAACAAAAACATTTCACCATGACTGAATGCTCCTTCTTAAATAAATAAATAAATTGCTAGTAGAAAACCAATGGTTGGAAGCCAGGCATAGTGGCACATGCCTATAATCCTAGTACTTGGGAAGCTGAGACAGGAGGATTACAGGCTCAAGGCCAGCCTCGACAAAGTAGCAAGGCCCTCAGCAACTTAATAAGACACCGTTTCAACATAAAAAATAACTAAAAAGGGTTGGGGGATGTAGATACTCCTGGGTTCAATCCCAAGTACCACAAAAAAATGGAAGAGAGGGAGGGAAGGGGGAAGAAGGGAGGGAGTGGGCTGGATTACAGTTGGCAAATGCCTGTAATCCCAGTAGGCTGAGACAGGAATATCAGAGGTTCACGGCCACCCTAGCATTGTAGCGAGACTCTCAGCAACCTAGTGAGACCCTGCTTCAAAACCAAAAATACAAAAGGGCTGGGGGTGTAGCTTGG
This sequence comes from Glis glis, assembly GCA_004027185.1. NCBI lineage: Eukaryota > Metazoa > Chordata > Mammalia > Rodentia > Gliridae > Glis > Glis glis. Next base: position 7,769 of record PVJS01054212.1, read on the forward strand.
AGGTAGAATGCCCCTGGGTTCAATCACCAGTAGGAAGGAAGGAAGAAAGGAAGGAAGGAAGGAAGGAAGGAAGGAAGGAAGGAAGGAAGGAAGGAAGGAAATGAATCTATCTCCAATAGTTGGGAGACAGATAATATAAACATAATGTACATTTATCTTTTATAGTTCTTGGTAGAAATATGAACTGCTCAGGTAAAATGACAGGCACTTAGACTATATGTGAAGAATGTGCCTATCCAGCATCCTTGCTGAAAAGAAGCCCTTCATCATAAACCTATTAATCGAAACTAAACCAGTCACCAGCTTCTCTCTAAAAGAGTGTATCCATTTTCCCAGTGCATTACACTAAGTTCAGTGAATATGATACACACCATCACTGTGGATTTTAGAAAGAGCATTCAGCTGTGTATTCTTGAAGGAGTCGACTTTCAGTGTGATGATCTCAGACACTCTGAAAGGAGCTGGTGGGAGGATTTCAGCAACCCACTGAACCTTCCAATCAATAAGGAATTCATGGCCACCAAATGGCTTTTTCAGGGAGCAGAAGTGCATGAGAATCATGGGAAAGAAATGCCTCCCGCAGTGTCTCCACACACTTGCTTAGTGCTCGCAAAGAATCTGGTGGATTCTGTAGTTGTGCTGAACAAGCACAACTACAGATGACTCATCATTAAGATCTGTGGCCATTCCTTAGGGCAGTGGATCTCCTCTGGAGATGTCTGGAAACACTTGGTTGTCAAGTCATGAAAGAGTAGTGTTACTGGCATCTAGTGAATACAGGCCAGACAGACATGTTGCGAAACATCCTACAATGCACATCCTACAAGGAGGATTGTAGGAAACATCCTACAATGCACAGGACAGACGCACGACAAAGAAAACCACCACACTGGCCCCAAGTGTCAACAGCATGGTGGTTGAGGAATCCTGCTTATAAAAAGCTGATGGAAGCTGGGCGTGGTGGTGCACGCTTGTAATCCCAGTACTTTGGGAGGCGGAGACCAGAGGATCCGGGTTCGTGGCCAGCTTCAGCTCTCTCTCTCCCTGTCTCTCTCTCCTTCTCTCTCTCTCCCCCTGTCTCTCTCTCTCTCCCTCTCTCGCTCTCTTTCTCTCTCTCTCCTTAGTGAGGCCCTCCACAACTTCATGAGTCCCGGTTTCAAAATAAAGTATAAAAAAAAATAGGGCCAGGGGCATAGCACGGAGGTAGAACACCCCTGGGTTCAATCCCCCATACCGCAAAAAAAAAAAAAAAAAAAAAAAAAAAGCTGATGGAGCAGTCAATGTGGTGGCGCACACCTGTAATCCCAGTACATGGGAGGCTGAGATAGGAGGATTGCAGGCTTGAGGTCAGCCTCAGCAACTTAGCAAGACTCTCAGCAACTTAGTGAAACCCCGCTTCAAAATAAAAAAATAAAACAGCTAAAACTGGGGGTTTAGCTTAAAGATAGAATGCCACTGGCTTCAATTCCCAGTACCACAAGAAGGAAGGAAGAAAGGAAGGGAGGAAGGGAGGAAGGGAGGAAATATGATTTCTAGTTCTATGCTCACCTAGAGCCAACTGTGCACATGTGGCTATAGAATCCTTGAAATGTGACATGTCCACGTTGGTATGTGCTGTAAGTAAAAAAAAAAAAATGCACAGCAGATCTCAAAGATTTAATATGAAAAAGGATGCAGAATATTTAAATATTTAATAATTATTGGGTATTTAAATGATAATATGTTGGGCATGATGGGTTAAGTAAAATATATTATTAAGCCAGGCATGGTGGCGCATGCTTGTAATCCCAGTACTTGGGAGGCTGAGACCGGAGGATCTGGGTTTGCGGCCAACCTCAGCTACTTAGTGAGGCCCTCCACAACTTTGTGAGACCCAGTTTCAAACTAAAGTATAAAAAAATATGGCCGGGAATGTAGCTTGGAGGTAGAATGCCCCTGGCCCTGGTACCACAAAAAAAAATTATTAAAATTAATCTCTTCTCTTCCTTTTTACTTTTTTAAATGTCTACTAGAAAATGTAAGATTATGCCTGGTACAGTGGCACACATCTATAAACCCAGTAATTGGGAGGCTGAGGCAGGAGGATTGCAGGTTGGAGGCCAGCCCTAGCAACTTAGCAAGATCCTCAGCAACTTAGTGAGATCCTGTTTCAAAACAAAACACTCAGCCTCCCAAGTACTGGGGTTACAAGCGTAAGCCACCATGCCTGTCCATACAGTGTTTTCATTTTTACCACTTCAGAGTAATATACAACTTTGAGAATCTACTATGAGCTATGATCCCATTTACTAGAATTAAAAGATAATAAATTAGTTCAAAAATGCCCACCTTTTTCCATTTGTTCTACTATAATAAAATACCAGACACTGGGTACTTTATAAACTGTAGAAATGTATTTCTCATGGTCCTGGAGGCTGAGGCATCCAAGATGGAGACATTGAGAGGACTGGTATCTGGTAAGGGTTGCTCTCTGCTTCCAAGATGGCGCCCTCTTGCAGAATCCTTTTTGTGAAAGAAATGCCGTGTCCTCAGTTGGTAGAAGAGACAGAAAGGCAAGAGAGCACTCCCTTTAACTCAAGCCCTTTTATACGGATGCATACCCATTCATGGGGGCAGTAGTCTTACTCCTTAGGCACCTGCTAAGTGCCTTTTAATACTACTGCTTTGGGAATTCAGTCTGGACCTGGATTTTGGAGGGGAGACCATTATATTAAAACCACGACCATGTCTCTATAGCTGCAATTCTGGTTACAATGTCAGAGGTGCAAAGATACCCTGAGTCCTGTGGATGCCAGGATTCCAGGTGTGTGAAGCCCAAGCCATAAGGGAGAACCCTAGAATCAAGTCCTGCCTCTGCTATTTAATAGCTGAGTGACACTGGGCATGAATTTTTCTTCCCTTTCTCCTTCTGTAGGCTGCTCACCTATATGGTCCAAATGACAGTACTGCTAGAACTTGACCACACCTGGTCCCTGGAAAGAACTCAATGAATATGGGCTAGGAGGAGGAGGAGGAAGAATACTTGACTGGTATAATTTCCTAACACTCCTAAATCAGTCTCCTTACAAACTAGGCATCTAAAAAGTAGGACCAAAGTGTTGTGTGTATACCACCAGTGTCAGCCAATATTCTTCCTGGTGAGAGATACAGACATGCAATGTTATCAAACACAAAGGATGTGCAATTCCAGGGATTTCCATTTTCTAATGGCAAAGGCTATAACTGGTAATGGACTGAGTTACTAAGAGTTACCAAATGCTGGGCATGGTGCCACACACCTATGATTCCAGTATTTAGGAGGCTGAGACAGGAGGATCACAGGTTGGAGACAAGCCTCAGCAAATTAGAGAGAACTTCAGGAACAGTTTCAAAATAAAATAGGCTAGGGGTATAGCTCAGAGGTACACCCCCATGGAAAAATAAAGTCGGGGGAGGGGACAGGATGGCGTCAGAGTAAGGACACCGAGAGGAGCCTGTCTCTAAATTGTCTTGGGTGGAGCCCCTGCGCCACCTGGGCGGCTCCTGCGCCAGGTACCAGACCCAGGCATCCCCGCACGCAACTCCAGCAGCCCCTGTGCCACCTGGGCGGCCCCTGCGCCACCTGGGCAGCCCCTGCACCAGGTACCAGACCCCGGCATCCCCGCGTGCAACCCCGACAGCCCCTGCGCCACCTGGGCGGCCCCTGGGCCAGGTACCAGACCCTGGCATCCCCACGTGCCACCCCGGAAGTCCCTGTGCCACCTGGGCGGCCCCTGCGCCAGGTACCAGACCCCGGCGTCCCTGCGCACCACCTCAGCAGCCTCTGCACCACCTCAGTGGCCCCTGCGACAGGTACCAGACCCCGGCATCCCCGCCCATCACCTTGACAGCCTCTGTGCCTGCCCCAGGCCTAGGATTCCCCCAGTGTCACCTCAGTGGACTCTGCACCCGCCCCAGGCCTCCGCGCCACCCCGGCAGCCTCTGCGCCACCACGGCAACCTCAGCATCACCTCGGCAGCCTCTGCGCCTGCCCAAGCCTTGGCCTCACATCAGCAGCCTCTGCGACAGGCCTCGGCGTCACCCTGACAGCCTCTGTGCCACCTCAGCGGCCCCTGTGCCAGTAGCCTCTGTGCTACACTTCAGAGCCTGGATACCCTCTGGCGCCGACACCCAAGACCCGTGCCACTCTCCGGGTTGTCACTGAGTCAGGACACGCCCCAGCGCTGACACCTGAGATCTAGGAGCACACGCTCCCCCCTGGAACCCACGCGCGATCCTCTGTGCCACACCACAGAACCTGTGCACCCTTAGGCACCCCTACTCGATACCTGGAGCCCGCACCCCCCACGGGCTCATTTGAAATCCTCAGAACAGCGCATTAGAGCCCGGGCACCCTCCAGTGACATTGCAACCCTAGGGGCCCGGGCGACCCCCAGCACCTGTGCCTCAGAAACAGGGCACCTTCTGGCACCATCAAACATGCATCAGTACCCACACCCAACACCGCACCTCGAAGTGCTCCTCACGTGACAACACCTGAGCTCCAGACCCTGCGTACCCCTCCACACACAATAGCACACCCCAGCCAACCGGACAAGAGGGATCCACAGCCTGCAGCATACTGACCCAATTGGGACTACAGGAGCCATCAAGAGGTCTCATACCCAGAAAGGAAAATGATGCGGAGGCAACAGAAACACAAAATGGAAAACACTGAAAATGCAAGAATGAAGAACAGTGAGGAAACAGGAAACATCCACAATGCATCAACAAGTGAGATCACTGACTCTGACCTGCAGGAAATGCAAGACGGAGAATTCCGAATTTTAATCTTCAGAATGATGAAAGGCCTCAAAGTAAGCATAGAGGAGATGAAGGAGGAAGTTGAGACTCTAAGGAAGCATCAGAAAGAAACTCAGAATGAAATGAAGGAATCAATAAACGAATTAAAGACTGCAATAGAAACCAATGTTAGTAGGCTCGACTACATGGAAAATAGGGTATCACTCCTGGAAGACAGCTCATTCAAAACTGAGAACACAGTCAATGATATACAGAAGATATTACAACAACACACCCTGGCCATTCAAGAAATACAAAACAATGCAAGGCATCCTAATCTAAGGATAAAAGGCCTTGAAGAAGGTTTACAAGCACAGACCAAGGGTATAAGAAACCTCTTTAAAGAAAAAATTTCAAGCCAGGCGTGGTGGCACACGCTTGTAATCCTAGTACTTTGGGAGGCGGAGACCGGAGGATCCGGGTTCGCAGCCAGCCTCACCTCTCTCGCTCTCTC
>PVJS01054213.1:0-13038 GCA_004027185.1 Glis glis
CTTGGTCCTCATGAATTCTTTAAATGTTTGTTTATCATGGAACATTTTTATTTCTCCATCAATTTCAAATGATAGCTTTGCTGGATATTTCAGTCTTGGTTGGAAGTTGTTTTCTTCCAGGGTCCGGAGTACTTCATACCAATCCCTCCTGGCATTTCTGACTTGAGTTGAGAAGTCTGGGGTGATTTTTATTGTTTTGGCCCTTACTGCTTTTAAGATTCTTTCTTTGGCCTCTATGTTAGTCATTTTAATTATTACGTGGCGAAGGGAGGTCCTTCTTTGGTCCTGTCTTAACGGTGTTCTATATGTCTCCTGTATGTGTATGTACAAATCTTTCTCTATGTTCAGAAAATTCTCTGAAATTATTTCTTTGAAGAGGTTTCTTATACCCTTGGTCTGTGCTTCTAAACCTTCTTCAATGCCTTTTATCCTTAGATTAGGACGCCTTGCATTGTCTTGTATTTCTTGAATGGCCAGGGTGTGTTGTTGTAATATCTTCTGCATATCATTGACTGTGTTCTCAGTTTTGAATGTGCTGTCTTCCAGGAGTGATACCCTATTTTCCATGTGGTCGAGCCTACTAGCATTGGTTTCTATTGCAGTCTTTAATTCGTTTATTGATTCTTTCAATTCGTTCAGAGTTTCTTTCTGATTCTTCCTTAGTGTCTCAACTTCCTCCTTCATCTCCTCTATGCTTTCTTTGAGGCCTTTCATCATTCTGAAGATCAAAATTCGGAATTCTCCGTCTTGCATTTCCTGCAGGTCAGAGTCAGTGATCTCACTTGTTGATGCATTGTGGGTGTTTCTTGTTTCCTCACTGTTCTTCATTCTTGCATTTTCAGTGTTTTCCATTTTGTGTTTCTGTTGCCTCTGCATCATTTTCCTTTCTGTGTATGAGACCTCTTGATGGCTACTGTAGTCCCAATTGGGTCAGTATGCTGCAGGCTGCGGATCCCTCTTGTCCGGTTGGCTGGGGCGTGGTATTGTGTGTGGAGGGGTATGCAGGGTCTGGAGCTCAGGTGTTGTCATGTGAGGAGCACTTCAAGGCGCGGTGTTGGGTGTGGGTACTGAGGCACGGGTGATGGTGCCGGAAGGTGCCCTCTTTCCGAGGTGCAGGTGCTGGGGGTCGCCCGGGCCCGTAGGGATGCACACGTGTTCTGGGTCTCAGGCAGTGTCGCCGGAGGGTGTCCGGGTTCTGATGCGCTGCGCTGAGGATTTCAAACGGGCCCGTGGGAGTTGCGGGCTCCAGGTATCAAGTAGGGGTGCCTAAGGGTGCACAGGCTCTGTGGTGCAGCACAGAGGATCGCGCGTGGGTCCCAGGTGGGAGCATGTGCTCCTAGATCTCAGGTGTCAGCGCCGGGGCGTGTCCTGACTCAGCAACAACCCGGAGAGTCGCGCGGGTCTTGGATGGCGGCGCTGGAGGGTATCCGGGCTCTGGCACAGAGGTCGCTGAGGTGACGCTGAGGCCTGGGGTGGACGCAGAGGCTGCTGAGGTGACGCGCAGGGACGCCGGGGTCTGGTACCTGGAGCAGAGGCCGCCGAGGTGAAGCCGAGGCTTGGGGCGGGCGCAAAGGCCCCGGAGGTGAAGCCCAAAAGTTAACTTTTTTGATTCTTGTAAGAGTATATAGGCTGCCGCAAGGGCACGAAGGCAGGGTGCCCAGCCCCAGACGGTTGGATCAAGCTGTTTGGAAAGGTATGCTACAGGGGCAAAGGTGGAAGCCTTAAACTGTCCCAGGACTCCCAGCACCAGACCTGAGTTTTCATGAATATAGAGTGTGAAGGGCTGCTGTAAATTGGGAAGATGAAGGGCCAGGGCTTGAGTCAGCGCCTGTTGTGAGGTCTTGAAAGGTGTATGTATGTTATCTGGGGGGTCATGTACAGGCCCCTTGGCAGCCTCATATAGAGGTTTTGCCAAGAGAGAAAAATTAGGGATCCATGCCCGGAAGTATCCGGCCAGTCCCAAAAAGGAGAGAATCTCGTCTTTGGTTTTGGGGCATGGGAGAGACTCAATGAGGGCTTTTCGGTTTAACATAATGGCTTTTAATTGATGGGAAATCTGGATTCCTAAATAGAGTACCTGGGTCTGGGCTAATTGTACCTTTTGGGGAGACACTCTGTACCCCCAAGAAGCGAGGAAATTTAGAAGAGTATAGCTATCCGACTGTGACACTGAGAGGGAATGGCTGGACAGAAGATCATCGACATACTGTAGGAGAATAGAGGATGTAAACTTTACGTCTTGAAGGTCCTTTGCTAGAGTTTGGCCAAATATGTGTGGGCTGTCTCTAAACCCCTGAGGGAGGACAGTCCAGGTCAGCTGTTGGGACTGCTGTGTGTCCGGATCTGTCCATGTGAATGCAAATAGGTCCTGAGACCCTGGGTCTAAGGGAATCATATAGAACGCATCTTTAAGGTCGATGACAGAAAAATGTGTGGCCATTGACGGTATGCAGGAGAGAAGAGTGTACGGGTTGGGAACCAGGGGGTGAATGGGTTTTACCGCCGTGTTGATGAGGCCCAGTAAGGGTGGCTGTGGCCTGCCTCCCCTTCGGGAAGTGGGGCAATCGCCAGCTCAATGACCGTGCTGAGAGCATTTTGGGCACGGGTGTATGGGCGGCAGGTAGTATGGGCATTCCGATGCCCAGTGTCCCTTCAGGTCACATTTGGGACATGGCCAGGACAGGGGCCAGGACGGGGGCCAGGATGGGGGCCAGGACGGGGTTGGACACGCCTTGGCCCAGTGGCCTTCCTTGCCACATTTAAAACAAGGCCCCAGGGGGCTTCATGGCCCTGATGTTGGTCTACTCTTTTGGGTGGATGGCCTGTTTTGGGGACCACCTGATGGGCCCCCGGGGTTTTGTAGCACCTGAGCAAGCATTTGAAACTTAGCACTCTCCATTTTTTCATATCGTTGGTATTTGCGGCGTTCAGTGTCCTCATCCCTATTATGAAAACCTTAAATGCCATCACCATGATCTCAGTCTGAGGGGCCGCGGGGCCCTGTTCTAATTTTTTAATTTTGCCCTTATGTCAGGGTAACTTTGAGAAAAAAAATAGGTCATGAGGACCTGTCACCCGCCTGGGGATTCCGGGTCTAGATTAGTATATTGTTGGAAAGCCTTTGTTAGTCGGTCTAAAAACTCGGAAGGGGTTTCTTCCCTTCTTTGAATTATTTCATGCAATTTTTCAAAGTTAACCGCCTTTTGGGCAGCCCTTTTTAACCCTGCTAAGATGCATGTGGAAAATTGGTCCCTTGGGGCTAGATCACCCAGGGCATTGTAGTTCCAATTGGGGTCTCTGTCAGGGACAGCCTCAGGGCCTACTGGATGATTAGGGTTTGTTCTGTGTGCCTCATCCGCATGTGCTCTAGCCTGCTCCCAGACTCGCCTCCTCTCCTCCAGGAGAAGAGTATTGGCAAGTATCATATAGATGTCATGGAAAGTAAGATTGTAAGTCTGAAGAACCCACTGGAACTCCTGAACATAGGCTGTAGGGTCTGCGGTGTACGAGCCCAAGCGTTTCTCAAGCTGGGTTTGGTCCGCTACTGAAAAGGGAACATGGACTCAGACAATCCCTTCAGCCCCAGCGACTTCCCAGAGCAGGGTTATGATATAGGGAGGAGGTTGTGGTGGGTGTAAAGTGCGGGATCGGGTGGCTGGGGGGCTAAAGGGAGGGGAGGGTTGTGGGGTGGGGGAAGTATTGGAAGGAGGTAATTGGGGAGCTGGGACAGAGGAAGAGGCTGGATTTTCTAATCGGTGGTTTCGATAGGGTGGGGGTTCATCTGCGGGGTCGAAGTTGTCAAGAGAACAGGAAGGTGTGGGGTCAGGTGTGGGGTTGGGTTGATAGGCAAGGAGGACATTCTTGGGAGAACAAGAAATACACAGAGCAGGATTGGAACAGAGAAAGGAAAAAGCCTGAACATAGGGAATCGCTGCCCATTTTTTTTGATCGCTCACAAAAGTGATAAAGATCCCTGAGAAGTGCTGGATGGAGAGACCCATACTCAGGCAATTTGTTTTGGTTGTCTAAGGGATAAGTGGGCCAGTCCTGAGTGCAAAATTTAATAAGTCGTTTAGGCTTAATACCGGGAGTAAGGCTGAGGGTGTTTAAATTGTTTAGGAGACATTTTAGGGGGGAGTCAGCTGGGAGGGAGGAGGAAGTCCCCATGGAGAGGATTATGTGTCCGTGGAGGCATCCCCCCAGGACAGGATACGGCAGGTCTCAACCCGAAGAGCCCAGTCGTCACTGAGGTCTAGCGGGCGAGAGGTCCCAGCAGACCGGAGGACAATGGGTCACCGAGTGCTCGGATTTGGAGGTCCCAGTGGACCGGTAAGGAGGGAAGACCCAAGTCCAAAGAGGGGCCTCTCCACCCCTGCGGCCAAGATGAGGAATAAAAAGTGAAAATAAGGAATTTAACTTGTAACAATTAACAACCAATTGTGGTGAGGAAGGAATTTAGCCTGTAATTGACCACAAGTAACCAACTGTGACGGCTCAGTGCAAGTTTAACCTGTACCTGACTGCAAACAATTAATGGTGATAATCTACTACTGTCGGACCAGCCCGAAGGAAGTTTAGGAATCTAAAGGTTAAGCTTAAAACTCTGTGAGGTCCACCGCGACCGTGAAGATCTTGGTGGGATGCGTTCCTCCCCGTGCGGGCCAATGCTTGGGGCAGCCGAATGGTCACAGTCAGCACCCAGCGAGAGACCCAACAGGTTTTTGGAGTTTGGGGATTAAGGGAAACTCACCTAAAGATGGCCAATGGTGGATGCGAAGCAGGTGATCAAAATAATGGGCGAAGGTTGTGGCGTCCCAGTGGGTCAAAGCCCTATGGCTCGAAGTGGGGTCCCACCAAAAGGTGGGGGTACCCAAACCAGGCGGAAACACCAATGAATGGCAAAAACAACCGCACCGGAGACAACCATGCAGCCAAGAGATTTATTCAAGTGGCAGGGGTCAGCAACGGGGGGGGGGATCAGAAGAAAGGTGATCAAAGAGGGCACGTGCCACCGCACTTGCGATTAAATATGGGCTTAAGGTGAGTTGGCCCGTTGCTATTGGTTGACCGGACCCGGTGTTGTGTCTTATTGGAGGCCTGCGTGGCCTCTAAACTTATTGGTCGGTGGGATGGCACGGGCGCCGGAAGCCTGAGCGGTTCCCAGGAAGGGGCGGAACCCTTTTGGGAAGCAGTAATTAGGCATGGGAGTAGGGTTGTGAGGAAAACCCCCTTTGAGAACCGGTTCAATCCATCAAGTATTTACAGGTGGGTCATATAAGAGCTCATTCAGAGTTACCTGGTCCTTTAACAGCAGGAAATGATTTAGCCAACAGAACTACTCAGTTAGTAGGACTGTCTCATATAGACCAGGCCCAGCAATCTCATGCTTTGCATCATCAGAACAGTCAGGGGTTAAGAAAACAGTTTCAAATTACTAGGGAGGCAGCTAGGCAAATTGTGAAGCAATGTGCTTCCTGCCCAGAACAGATTTTGGTACCACATTTTGCAGTTAATCCTCGAGGCTTAAAGCCTAATCACTTATGGCAAATGGATGTGACACATGTGGCAGAATTTGGTAGACTAAAATATGTGCATGTTGCTATAGATACATATTCAGGATTCCTCATGGCTACTGCACAAACTGGAGAAGCAACTAAGCAGGTAGAAAGAATAAATAGAACTCTAAAAGAGACCTTAACTAAATTATCCACAGAGGCTGGCGGTGGAGACTGGATGGCTCTCCTTCCTTTCGCGCTCTTTCGAATGCGCAATTCCCCCTATAAAATGGGGCTGACCCCCTTTGAAATAATGTATGGGACAGCTCTGCCTATAATCCCTAATATTAAGACTGAATTAATAACTATGAATAATGATAAAGGAATCTTACAGGCACTGGAAGCCAACAACAGGTCCATTGAAAAGTATGGCTAAGGTTAAGGGAGATTTATGAAAATGGTCCTCCCCCTGACCCCCATCCTTACAGGCCTGGTGACTGGGTGCTAGTGAAGAGACATTGGTGAGAAACCCTTGAACCACGATGGAAGGGACCCTACGTGGTGATTCTGACGACGCCCACCACTCTCAAGGTCGACGGAATCGCATTCTGGGTTCATCATACTCACGTCCGACCGGCTCCCAACGACTTCCCCGCCGGCGAGAACCAGATGATGTGGACAGCTTCCAGACACCACGACAACCCTCTGAAGATCAAGCTACGCAGGAGAAAACTGGACGTCGATTGCCCTGGGACCGTCTGCCTCATCCTCTGGTGCCTGCCACCCGGTGGGAGCTCCAACCCACATCGGCCACTGAACCTGACATGGCAAGTGACCAGCCTCTCGATGGGTGAGGTACTCACTGCGGCATCCAGAACTGCACCTCTGAACACATGGTTCCCCGATTTCATCTTTAACATTAATGATCTGGTTGGGTTCGATCCGTGGCCTCGGCCATCGCTAACCCATAACACCACCAACCTGGGGTTCGGCGCAGTCAATTTTTACATCCCCAGCCCCCCCTAATCGATATTTCTATGTTTGCCCTGGACGCATAACGGAAAAGGCCCAGAGAAAGCATTGCGGGGGGGGCAATATTATTGTGCGTCCTAGGCCTGTATCTTTACCGGCCGTATTTGGTGGACATCCCCTTACAAAGATGATCTAATACAAATGAGTCTCATAGATAGTGACCCCCCCCAATTTGGTGCATATTCAATTTACAGAGAAAGGCAAGAAAGACAACCGATGGCGCAGCTCAGGGTTAATCTGGGGGCTCTGAATCTATGAACAAGCCTCCCATGACCGAGGGGCCTTATTCCAAGTCCGATTAACAGTGCAGATGCCCGGGATTAGTGTAGGGCCGAATAAAGTGATAATGCAAAAGGTCCAGCCTATTCAGCCCACTCTCCCTCCCACTCCACTCCCTCCAGTTGGCCCGGGGAATGTGATGAGTACATTAGCCTCAGACTCAGGAAACTCGGCCCACAGATTTTGAATCTGGGCCAGAATCCATCGATGATGTTGACCCTTTAATAGTGCTCTTAGAACAGTCATTTCAGGTCCTTAACGCCACCCTGCCCGAGAAGACACAATCCTGCTGGTTATGTTATGACGCAGCGCCTCCTTATTATGAAGGCATAGCAGTGATGGGCAATTTCTCAGTTGAAATGTCAAATTCTCGGTGCAGATGGACCTCGGAGGGTACTTTAACTTTACAGTCAGTGTTTGGACAAGGGCAATGTGTGGGGTGAGTTCCTCATAGCCACCAGCACCTATGTAATCAGACCTCTGCAGAGCTGCAAGAAGACAGGTACTTAATCCCACCCCCAGACAACTGGTGGGCTTGTTCCACAGGACTAACTCCCTGTGTCCAAACCTCTGTCCTAAGATCCACCGGGGGATATTGTGTATTAGTGCAATTAGTCCCCAAAATAATATACCATTCAGGAGAAGAGGTGTTCAAGCTACTCAAAAGAACACCAACCCGTTTTAAAAGAGAGCCGATCACTGCTCTGACCCTGAGTGTATTGCTGGGACTGGGCCTGGCTGGAGCGGGCACAGGGATAGCCTCACTAGCCACTCAGGGCCAGCACTACTCCAGCCTCAGAGCGGCCATTGATGTAGACATAGAGAGATTAGAAAAGTCTATTCCACATCTCCAAGAATCCCTGTCATCCTTGGCAGAAGTCATTCTACAAAACAGACGCAGCCTCAAACTAGTCTTCTTACAACAAGGAGGTCTATGCGCCGCTCTGGGTGAGGAATGTTGTTTTTATGTAGATCACTCTGGTGTTGTACGGGAAACTTTGGCAAAGCTCAGAGAAAGTTTAGCAAAAAGAAAAAGAGAACGAGAAGAAACCCAAGGATGGTTTGAATCCCTTTTTAATAGCTCCCCCTGGCTCACCACCCTGATATCAACCCTCTTAGGACCCCTGTTTATCCTGTTGCTGATTTTAACACTTGGCCCGTGTATTCTAAACAGGCTTGTTAAATTTGTAAAGGATCGCGTGAACACAGTCCAGCTCATGGTCCTGTGGTCCCAATATCCACCCCTAAATACAATTGAATTAACAACTTGTGAGCCATAATTGGCTCTACTAGTTACTAGTCAGAGGGGGGAATAAAGAACCAAAGCGACGCCATGACAGACTTTAGTTAAAGCTTTAAGTAGAATAGGCCTAAGTATCTGTTTTTCTAGAAGTTAAGTTTCTATAACCTGTTGCCCCATACCCTGTAGAAACCATTAAGTGTGCTAATCTGATCCTGCCCCTAGCAACCCCTAGAAACAGCCAATCGGTGTCAAGCACACCCGGGTCTGGAATTTGCAGATAATCAGGCGAGACCACTCTGACCAGAGTCAGCAGGCCCCCACCCATCCTGGACATTCTTGAGAAAGGTACTGCGGGCCTGACCAATCAGCTTAAATGACACCGTATATAGTTAATGCTTCCCTAATGATGACCCCTACCTAAGGTGCGAAAATTAAACCAACCAAGGAACGCCAACAAGCTTATGTTTTAAACTAACCTATCAATGTAAAGGTGGGGTGGGCTGCCTCCTTAAGGGATAAAAGCTTTGTTCTCGGTGAGCAAGGGGCTTCTCCCTGTGACCACTGCGTTGGTGCATGTCAGGAGCCCAAGCTCGAGCTTGAATAAAGGACCCTTGTGTGCTTTGCATCGGAATCGGCTCCTGGTGGTCTTTGGTGGGATCACGAACTTGGCATTTCAGTTCTAGTCTTACTCTGAATGTGGAGCGATGTAGGGGTGCATTCTCAGGACTTGGCACTTTCCTTCCCTGGGCAACAGGCTCATCCAATGGCCCCCCTCACACAGATGAAGATCAGAAGAGGAAAAACCACCTTGAAGCCAAGGGACAATGTGATTGTCCTCAAATATTCCTCCAGAGACCACTGATTAAATTCTTGAAACACCTGGCTCAGCTGCCATTTCTGATCCTGTCTGAACTCTCACAGGGAACAAGAGGGGAGAGGAAGAGTGGATGGAGTGTGGCCAGGGGAGGGGAGGGGATGGAAAGGCAGCGACCAGCAGAGTGAGAGGGAAAGGGTAGGGAGGTGGCATCACCTCAGGGAAGGACCCGGAATTCCTAGTGTGGTGGATGGTGTCACCTTGGGATGCCACATTTGGCTTGTCCCAAATCTCAGAGTCCTCAACCTGTGCAGCCCCCGCACCAAGGTGATCAGCAAAGCTCAGAAAAGGGAACTGGCAGCCAGGTGGGTGGTGCCACACACCTGTAATCCCAGGAGGCCGAGACAGGAGGATGGCAGGTTTGAGCCCAGCTTCAGCAATTTATTGAAACTTTGGGCAACTTAGGAGACCCTGTTTAAGAAAAATGGAGGGGCCTGGGGGTGTATCTCAAATAAAAAGGGTCTGAGGGTGTAGCTTGGAGATAGAATGTCCCTGGATTCAATCTCCAGTAGAAAGAAAGAAAGAAAGAAAGAAAGTAAGAAAGAGAGAGAGAGAGAGAGAGAGAGAGAGAGAGAGAGAAACAAAGAAACAAGAAAGAAAAAAAGAAAGAGAAGAAAGAAGAAAGAAAAGAAAAGAGGAACTGGCCTCTGATTCCCAGACTGTTGCTGAGGCTACACTAAGTTGCTGAGGCTAATCCTCAAATCTGGGATTCTCTTGTCTCAACCTCCCAAGTACTGAGATTATAGGCAGGAGGGAGGGGGACCATGCCCAGTTTATTTTATCCCTTCTAATAGGTGTCTTGTGATGTCTCATTTTGATTTTAATTTGCATTTCCCTAATGACAGTGATGTGGAACATCTTTTGTTCTTATTTGTTAATCTGTATATCATTTTAAACAAAGTGTCCCCAGTGTTTTGTTCATCTTCCCATTGTATTGATTATTTTATTTTATTTTTTTGCGGTACTGGGGATTGAACCCAGGGGCATTCTACCTCCGAGCTACACTCCCAGCCCTATTTTTTATTCTTTATTTTGAAACAGGGTCTCACTAAGTTGTGGAGGCCCTCACTAAGTATCTGAAGCTGGTCGTGAACCAGGATCCTCCTGTCTCAGCCTCCCAAGTACTGGGACTACAAGCGTGCGCCACCATGCCCGGCTTGTATTGATTCTTTTAAATTGTTAAACTTTCAAAATTTTTTTATGGTACTGGGGATGGAACCCAGGGACATTCTATGTCTGAGCTATACCCCCAGCCCTATTTTATTTATTTATTTATTTATTTATTTATTTATTTTTGCGGTACTGGGGATTGAACCCAGGCACTTTCTACCTCTGAGCTACATCCCCGGCCCTATTTTTTATACTTTATTTTGAAACCGGGTCTCACGAAGTTGCAGAGGCTTCACTAAGTAGCTGAGGCTGGCCGCGAACCCGGATCCTCCGTTCTCAGCCTCCCAAGTACTGGGATTACAAGCGTGCGCCACCACGCCCGGCCCCTATTTTATTCTTTTATTTTGAAATAGAATCTCACTAAGTTGCAGAGGGCCTCGCTAAGTTGCTGAGGCTGGCCAAGAACATGTGATCCTCCTGTCTCAGCCTCCAAAGTACTGGGGTTACAAATGTGTGCCACCACACCCGACTAGATTTTTAAAATATATTCCTGATGCCCACTGCAATATGCATGGTATATGTAGTTCAAAACTTTTGGGATCATGCAAAATGAGGACTTACTTTCTTGTTTTCTGGGACAGATTCTGGATTGAAGGCCACTCACTTCTGGCACTGAAAGCGAATCTTCTGTGGGGCTAGGACTTGCAATCCTATGTTGAAGAGACGTGGCGAGGGGGGTGTCTGTCTTGTTCCTGATCTTGGAGGAAAGCTTTCAGTCTCTCACCATTGAGTCTGATGTGAGCTGTGGACTTTTCATATATGGCTTTTATTATGTGGAAGTAGTTTTCTTCCATTCTTAGTTTGGTATTTTTCTTTTCTTTTTTCATTTTAATGTGTTTGCTTGCAATTTAATAAATAGTTCTCCTCTCTCCTCTCTCTCTCTCTCTCCTCTCTCTCTCTCTCTCTCTCTCTTTCTCTCTCTCTCTCTCTCTCTCTCTCTCCCTCCTTCCCTCATTCCCTCCCTCCCTCCCTCCCTCTCTCCCTCTCTCACTCTTTGTGGTACTGGGGATTGAACCCAGGAGCATTCTACCTCTGAGTTATACCCCCAGCTCTATTTTATTTTTTTTATTTTGAAACAGGGTCTTACTAAGTTGCTGAGGGCCTCACTATGCTCGGCAATAGTTCTCTTTAAAAAAAATTGCAGGTATGTAAGGCTGTTTGGTAGTATTCATAAACATCACAGTAATAGTGAATATAGGAGAGATGGGGGATTCTTTTTCACACCAAGTATTGGCAGGCAAAAGAGGGCTTTCAGTTTAGAATGTGTTACGTGGGCCCTCTTGAAATGTAAGCCCACCGACCTAGTGAATCTTTAATACTTAAGTGGTTTTCTCTTGAAGCCATCTCTAACAAAACATACTTTAGTAACCATCCTCTTCCATGCCTTCTTTTTTTCCTTTCCTGTTTGAATCACTTTTTTTTTTTGGTGGTGGTACTGGGGACTGAACCCAGGGGCATTCTACCTCTGAGCTACCAGCCACCAGGACTGGTTTCATGTATCTTAATGGTCTTATTTTCTCAGCGTGCACTGTTTACTTTAGAGTTCAGCCTTCAAGACAATCTTCCCTACCCCACCTCCTTCTTTGAACATTCTGGAGCCTCTCAACTTTTCTACTTTCCCTTTTTCTCATGTGAATCCAAATGCTATCTATAGTGTTTATCCAGCAATTCAATATATTGATTGTGTGGCTTGGGAACAGGCGCAGAGCTGCCGGGTGCAGCCTCCAGGCCAAAGAAGTTTTCGATTTTCAACTTGTTGAATGTTTTCATGAAAGAGTGTTGAACTTGGACAAATGTTTTTCTGCATCAGTTGAGATGATGATTATGTGGCTCACGGTGGTTTTTAAGCAGGGGAGAGACCAGATGCCATTCTGTTTAACAAAGATCTCTCTGGCTAGGGTAGGGACGCACGCTTGTAATCCCAGTTCTTGGCAGGCTGAGACAGGAGGCTCACAGGTTCAAAGCCAGCCTCTTCAGTTTAGCAAGGCTCTCAGCAACCTAGTGAGACCCTGTTTCCAAATAAGAAATAAAATCGGGCTGGGGGTGTAGCTTGGAGGTAGAATGCCTCTGGGTTCAATCCCCAGTACCAAAAAAAAAAAAAAAAATCTCTGGTTGCAGGCAGAGTTTTTGGAGCAGAGCTAGTCGTGACAGGCAATTTTAGCAGAAATCCCAGGGACAAATAAAACGATGACCTGAGCAAGGGCAGTGGCCACACGGGGCCATTTGCAGATGGAGCAGCCAGGTAGGCCTGGGTGGGGAAGAACGAGGAGCCCGGTAGACGTAACCGTAGAGCCCGCGCGCTGGAGATCAGTTCGAGGTCCCGAGGAAGAGGGGACGTGGATCTTCTGGGTGGGGCACTGTCGCGCAGCCAGGCTTGCAGGAATTAAATGCTAAGTGTCTGTGGACTTGGAATGAACGTGCGTGGATGAGGTGAGGGCAGAGACGCGGAGTCTGCAGAGGGAACAGGGGCTGCAGCTCTGCCCGCGGATAGCGGCCACCAGGCGGCGCCAGCGCAGCGGCCCTGGCCGAGCGGAGCTGGGTCTCGGCGACCGCGGAGACACTAGAGGGAAACCGCATTTCCTCCTCGGGTGGTAATAGTAGTAGTTCTCTCGTGAACTACTTGATAGCAGGGACATCCATGTGCTGTCTTCCCTCTGTCCTTTCTTCAGCTCGACTGTCTTTGTTTTTTTGGTGCTGGGGATTGAACCCAGAGGCATTCTTTATTTTATTTTGAAACAGGATCTCGCTAGGTTGCTGAAAGGCTCACTAAGTTGCTGTGACTGATCTTGAACCTGCAATCCTCCTGTCTCAGCCTCCCACGTACGAGGATTACAAGCGTGCGCCGTCAAGCCCGGCTTTTTTCCGTTCCTTTTGAGGAAAACCCCTCTTTTTGAGAGCTTGCGAACCTCCAGTAAATCGCGAACACTGTTCCTCGAATCCCCCCC
>PVJS01054214.1:0-5000 GCA_004027185.1 Glis glis
CTATTTTTTATACTTTATTTTGAAACCAGGTCTCACGAAGTTGCGGAGGGCCTCACTAAAGAGAGAGAGAGAGAGAGAGAGAGAGAGAGAGAGCTGAGGTTGGCCATGAACCCGGATCCTCCGGTCTCCGCCTCCCAAAGTACTGGGATTACAAGCGTGTGCCACCACGCCCAGCTGAGACCCTGTTTCAAAATAATAAAAATAAATAAAAGGGGCTGATAGTGTAGCTCGAAGGTAGAATGCCCCTGGTTTCAATCCCCAGTACCACAAAAAAAAAGGAAGGAAGGAAGGAAGGAAGGGAGGGAGGGAGGGAGGGAGGGAGGGAGAGAAAATAGACCCTTGGAGACAGGAGTTCAATTTTTAATTTTTTTTTTTTTCGGTACCGGGGAGTGAATCCAGGGACATTCTACCTCCCAGCTACACCCCCGGCCCTATTTTTTTATTCTTTATTTTGAAACAGGGTCTCAGTAAGTTGCAGAGGGCCTCACTAAGTACCTGAGGCTGGCCACGAACCCAGATCCTCCAGTCTCCGCCTCCCAAGTACTGGGATTACAAGCGTGCGCCACCACGCCCTGCCAATTTTTTTTTCTTTTTTTTTTTGCGGTACCGGGGATTGAACCCAGGGGCGTTCTACCTCCACGCTACACCCCCGGCCCTATTTTTTATCCTTTATTTTGAAACCAGGTCTCACGAAGTTGCGGAGGGCCTCACTAAGTAGAGAGAGAGAGAGAGAGAGCGAGCTGAGGCTGGCCGCGAACCCGGATCCTCCGGTCTCCGCCTCCCAAAGTACTGGGATTACAAGTGTGCACCACCACGCCCGGCACCAATTTTTAAATTTAAATTAATTTTATTTTTAACATACATAAAAATTGCACATATTAATGGCGTATCATGTGATGTTTCAATACACATATAAACTGTGTAATGTTTAAAGTATATAGCTTTTCTCGCTACAGTCCTCCGCTCTACCAGCTGAGCCATCGAAGGGTGCACATATCTTTTCAAACATTATTTCTTTACAGTTAAGCATTCAAAATCTTTCTTCTAGCTTTTGGAGATATTTAGTACATATTTATTATTATATTATATTATATTATATTATATTATATTTATTACATGTATTATTCACATACTGTGCAATAGCACACCAGAACTTCTTACTCCTATCTAACTGTAACTTAGTACCCACTGACCTGGCTTTCCCCATCCCTCCCCAACCCCAGCTTTCCCAGCCACTGGTAACCACCATTCTATTCTCTACTTTTGTGAGATCAACTTTTTAATATTCTATGTTTGAGTAAAAATGTAGTATTTGTCTTTCTGTACTTATTTCACTTAACATAATGTCCTCCGTTCCATCCACGTTGTCACTAATGTTATGATTTCATTCTTTTTTGGGGGGTACTGGGATTGAACTCAGGGGCATTCTACCTCTGAGCTACACTCCCAGCCCTATTTTATTTTTTATTTGGAAACAGGGTCTCACTAAGTTGCTAAGAGCCTCACTGAGTTACTGATACTGGTTTCAAATCTGCAATCCTCCTGTCTCAGCCTCCCAAGTACTGGGGTTACAGGTGTGTGCCACCACACCCAGCTCCCTTCTTTTTTGTGGTGGGAGAGTATTCCATTATGTATGTATGCACATTCCAAAATGTACCATATTTTCGTTATCCAGCCATCCATTGGTGGGCACCCGGGTCACTTCCATTTCATAGTTACTGTGCGTGGCGCTGCAGTGCACGTGGGAGCGATGTCTCCTCAACACGCTGATTTCATTTCCTGTGGATATATGCCCAAGGAGTGGGATTTCTGGATCATATGGTAGTTCTATTTTTTGAGGAACCTCCATACTGTTTTCCATAGTGGCTCTACTAATTTGCATTCCCACCACCTGTACGCCAGAGTTCCCTTTCCTCCACGTCCTCACCAGCATTTGCTATCGTTAACCCTTTCGGCCATGCCATGCTTACTAGAGTGAGGGATGTCTCATTGTGGTCTTGAGCTGCATTTCCCTGGTGAGGAGAGGTGTTGAGAACTTTTTTTTTTTTTTTTGGCACTGGGGATTGAACCCAGAAGCATTCTGCCTCCAAGTTATACCCCTAGTCCGATTTTATTTCTTATTTGGAAACGGGGGTCTCACTAACTTGCAGAGGGCCTTGCTAAGTTGCTGAGGCTGGCTTTGAACCTGAGATCCTCCTGTCTCAGTCTCCCAAGTACTGGGATTACAAGCATGCGCCACCACGCCCAGCTTGAGCATTTCTTTTTATATACCTGTTGGCTGTTGGTATGTCTTTTTTTGAGAAATGTCTATTCAGATCGAATGCCCCCCCTTTTATTATACTGGAGATTGAACCCAGGGACATTCTACCTCCGAGATATACCCCCAGCCCTTTTTATATTTTATTTTGAAACAGGGTTTCACTAAGTTCCAGAGGGTCTCGCTAAGTTGCTGAGGCTGGCTTTGAACCTGCAATCCTCTTGTGGTGGTGCACACTTGTAATCCCAGTCCCTGGGAGGCTGAGACAGGAGGATCGCAGGTTCACGGCCAGCCTCAACTATTTAGTGAGGCCTTGTTTCAAAATAAAGAATAAAAATAGGGCTGGGGGTGTAGCTTGGAGGTAGAACGCCCCAGGTTCAATCCCCAGTTCTACAAAAAATAAATAAATAAAAAATAAACATATTTCAAAAAGAATGATTTCAAGAAGTCAAGACTTCTTGGGCCCTTTGTTGAATCGGTTCTCTAAAACAAACCAAGGACGGAAGGATCAGCAGCAAGAAAATTATCCTGAATTAGACCTTTTCCAAGGCAACTATAATTGAACTATATGAACACTAAGAAATATTTATTTACATATCCAGGTGTGGTGGTGCCTGCCTGTAATCCCAAATCTTCGAAGGCTGAGACAGGAGGATCACAGGTTCAATGTCAGCCTTGACAGCTTAGCAAAACCCTGTTTCAAAATAAAAAATAAAATAGGGCTTTCCACCAAAGCTATGGGCCTTTTCCTGGGTGGGCAGGAGAGGAGGCGCTGGCACCACTGCCATAGGGCAGGTTACCTGGAGAGCGGCACTCTTCCTTATTACTTATTGGTGTCTCTTGGGTTGTAAAGGAGAGAAACCTGCCCCAGACCAGCCTGGGCATGTATGGGAGTTTACTGACTTCTAGGTGGAAAGACACTGGGACAGCGCATACCACCCAAAAGAGAGAGCCTCAAGAGCCAGGCCTCAGGTGCTGACTCCAGAGTCCACATTGCCGGACGTCCCTTTCTTCTGTTGCTCTTGGCTTCTATGTGTGTATGTGCAGAGGGCTTCCTATGAAGGGAGCTTGGCCACCTCATCCCCCCAAAAAAGCCTTCTTGGGCTGGGGAGCTAGCTCAGTGGTACAGCACTTGCCTAGCACATGCGAGTCCCTGGGTTCCATGCCCAGCACCCTCCAAAAAAAGAAAAGGAAGTACTTCTTTATCCTAGGGTCAGCATAGCAATCCCAGGGAAGAGCTCTGGATCTGGTGGGATCCCCTGCCCTCACTGCAGCAGAGAAGGCAGATAGGAAAGCTGGCTGGAGAGGTGGTCCACCCGCCTGGCCCCTGCGGGATTGCTTGACTTTGACGGATCCAATGTGGGACGATCCTGGAACACGTTCTGCCAGCAGGCAGGCTGGCGCCTCTCTGCATGTTTTGAAACCTCTCGCTCTTCCAAGTGGACCAAGAGCTACACTGGAGCTTGCAGTGGCTTCCTCGTACAAAGGAAAGAAACCTGACTGTCCACTCCTGTTCTTATCACTTCGTAGTGTGTGTGTGTGTGTGTGTGTGTGTGTGTGTGTGTGTAGAACTGAGGATTTAATGTGTGTGTGTGTGTGTGTGTGTGTGTGTGTGTGTGTGTGTAGTACTGAGGATTGAATGCAGGGGCATTCTACCTCTGAGCTACACCCCGAGCCCAATTTTATTTTTTATTTTGAAACAGAATCTTGCTAAGTTGCAGAGGGCCTCACAAGGTTGCTGAGGTTGGCTTTGAATCTGTGATCCTCCGGTCTCAGCCTCCCATGTACTGGGATTACAAGCGCGTGCCACCATGCCCGGCTACCACTTTATAATTTATATTTGCCGGGCGTGGTGGCGCACGCTTGCAATTCAAGTACTTGGGAGGCTGAGACCGGAGGATCCGGGTTCACGGCCAGCCTCAGCTACTTAGTGAGGCCCTCCACAATTTAGTGAGACCCTGTTCCAAAATAAAGAATAAAAAATAGGGCTGGGATGCAGCTCAGAGGTAAAATGCCCTGGGTTCAATCTCCAGTACCGAAAAAAAAATTTTAAATAAAAAAATAATAATTTATATCTCAGCCACTCTCTGACTCTGTCCATTATAGATTGCATCCAACACAATGTCTTATCATTGCTGGTATAATTCTTTTGTGTGTGTGTGTGGTACTAGGGATTGAACACAGGAGCAGTCTACCTTCGAGCTACACCCCCAGCCCTATTTTATTTTTTTATTTTGAAATAGTGTCTTTTTAAGATGTTGACAGACTCACTAAATTGCTGAGGCTGGTCTCAAACCTGCGATCCTCCTGTCTCAGCCTCCCAAGTACAGGGATTACAGGCGTGCGCCACCACGCCTGGTTTGCTGGTATAATTCTAACTTAATTCTTTTCGTTTTGTTTTTAAGACACTGATAGTGAAAAATGAAAGGTAGAATGGTAGGATCCTAAATTCAACTGACTTGTCACTGAGTCTTATGTATTTTTAATTGTTCCATTTTTTTTGTAAATGAGAATGACTTTTTTTTTTCCCCTGTGGTTCTGGGGATTGAACCCAGGGGCATTCTGTCTCTGAGCTACACCCCCAGTCCTATTTTATTTTATTTTTATTTTTTGGAAACAGGGTCTGAGTTGCTGAGAGCTTCACTAAGTTGCTGAGGCTGGCCACGAATCTGAAATTCTCCTGTCTCAGCCTCCCAAGTACTTGGATTACAAGCATGCACCACCATGCCCAGCTTGGAGAACG
>PVJS01054214.1:10000-13036 GCA_004027185.1 Glis glis
TTAGTGAGACCCTGTTTCAAAAAAAAGAATAAAAAATAGGGCTGGGGGTGTAGCTCAGAGGTAAAATGCCCCTGAGTTCTATTCCCAGTACCGCAAAAAAAAAAAACTCCTTTTACCCTCTAAAAGTATTGAGATTCCATTTTCAGAACCTCTATCTTAATAATACAGCTAGAGTCTGGTGTTCTGTTTGTTTCTCCCTTTGTTCCTACCTCTTCATGAGAAGAGCTGCTGCCACAGAACCACATTAATATGAACAAGGTTTACTCCTGTTCCAAAATAAAGTCCAGAAAATTAAAGGTTTAAATGTAAAAAAGAAACTACAAAAAATACTGAAACAAGCCGGGCATGGTGACACATACCTTTAGTCCCAGTACTTGGGAGGCTGAGACAGGAGGATCATGGGTTTGAGATCAGCCTCAGAAACTTTGTGAGACTGTTGCAAAATAAAAAATAAAAAGGGCTGAGGGTATAGCTCAGAGGTAGGATGCCCCTGGGTTCAATTCCCAGTACCACAAAAAAGAAAAGAAAAAAATACTGAAACAATATATGAGCAAAGATTTAGAGCAGAATTCAAAATCCAGAAGCCATAAAGGAAAAAAATTTGAGTAAATAAAGAGACTACAAAAATGTTTAAGCAGGGTGCAGTGGCACACACCTATAATCCCAGCGACCTGAGAGGCTGAGGCCGGAGGATCCTGAGTTGGAGGCCAGCATTGGCAACATAGAGAGATCCTGTCTCAAAAAACAAAAAGGGTTGGGGAGATGGCTCAGTGATAGAGCACCCCTGGGTTAATCCCCAGTACTGCAAAAGGAAGAGAAAAGGAACAGAAGGAAAGGGGAAAAGCATGACAAATTTAGTTAACAAAGTTTTATGTTACACAGGAGCTTCCAGAAATGAAGGTTCAAAGACCCAGGGAAAACTGGATGTCTATGCTAAATCTGATGAAAGAAGTGGAGAGTTGTGTAGACACATGACTGAATTAACGGGGTATAATCTAATGGTAATACACTAGAGGGATTTAACAAGACCCATTTGTTCGGATTCTTCTCGGCCTCTCTGTGCAGCACTCAGTACCCCAGGAATGAGGCAGGACCCTCTGGAATGAGGGTTTCGTGGCCTGCTTTCAGGGAGGTAGGTAAGAGAGCGACCTTCCTAGGTCTTGTGGCTTGCTTTGGGGAGAGGAATTCTGGTTTCTGTGACACACTTAGAAGAGCAGGGAGATAACGGGAGCAGGTCAGAGAGACCTTGCTTCTGAGCCCCTCACAATTTCCTTCCATTCAAAGTACTTAGCATGCCAAGACGCCATACCCTGGGGTATCATTTGCTGAGCACCAACAGTGTTATAAAATTACAAGCAGAATATTTCAAATCTAAGGACCTATGAACTTTTCAGGGGCCCCCAAAATGGTATAAGGCATGAAAAAATAGCCAGGTGTAGTGGCACATGCCTGTAATGCCAGTACTTGGGAGGCCGAGACAGGAAGATCATAGGTTCAAGGTGAGCCTCAGAAACTTAGTGGAACCCTATTTCTAAATAAAGAAATAAATAAAGCTGGAAGTGTAGCTCAGAGTTAGAATGACCCTGGCTTCAATCTCCAGTACCACACACACACATATACTCTCTAAAATATGAAAACCATTAAATTGAACCATTTTAATTATATAGCTGTAAAGCATAATGCATATCAATATTACTTCCTATAATATTAATTAGAATGTCATTAATTTTGAAAGCAACTTGTAGATTAGCTTTTCTCAATTAAAAGGAATTCCAGGCCGGGCGTGGTGGCGCACGATTGTAATCCCAGTTCTTGGGAGGCAGAGACCGGAGGATCTGGGTTCACGGCCAGCCTCAGCTACTTAGTGAGGCCCTCCACAACTTCGTGAGACCCTGTTTCAAAATAAAGGGTAAAAAATAGGGCTGGGGGTATAGCTCAGAGGTAGAATGCCCCGGGTTCAATCCTCGGTACTGCAAAAAAAAAGGAATTCCAGAAAATATTCAATGATAAATGAAACTGTCAATTGTAAACTGAATCCAGTTCTAAAAACCTGATTACAAAAAAAAAAAGCCACCACACTCAGGAGACCAAACGGCAGTGGCGACAGCGGCTGCAGTGGCGCCATCTTGGCAGGATCTTACTGGCAGCTACCAGCATTGTGGCTTCTACACAAGACCAACGGAGACGCCAGTGACCTGTTGTGAATCCAGCAGCAGCAGAATAGCAGCTGTGAAGGCGAGCAGCGACTCACTCCACACGCGACACAGGCCCGAACTACTGCGACGGCAGAAGCGGCAGCGGCGCCATCTTGGTCAGGCCACACCAGCAGCTACTGGCAGTGCAGCTTCTACAGGCCACCAACAAAGAAGCCAGGGAGCTCTTCTAAAACCAGCACTGCAGATCATCAGTTACAAAAGCGAGCAGCAGTTCGATCCACACGCGGCGGAGTGCCCAGGGCCCAGAGGCCTGATCAGAACCTGAGGCAGCGGCTAAGCCCACCCCCCCCCAGAGATTAAGAGCAGCGCTCAACGAGACCGAGTGTCAACGAGCCGCCCCAGGGGGAGACCACCCAGCGCGGCCACAGGGACTCACAGGGTCTGAGACAGTGCGGATTGCCCCGGCCGAGGTGGGAGTGGGGTCTGCTATGGGATGCAGTAGATGTGTGGATAAGCAGACAGTCCCTGGCGACATTTGGATGGGACAGACTTGCAGCCCATGGGTCGCAGCACCCTTATAGAGTCCCCGGGGATCGCCACAGGACATACAGCTGTGGTACCTGGGGAAAAATTGGACGAAACCAACCCACTCTGTGGAAAACGTGGAGTTCCGTGTTTGCACAGAATCAGGTCAAAGCGACACCTGCTGCTTCTGTAGGCAAAGAGAGACACAAGCCCGGGGCCCCCTGCTGGTGACACCTGCCATAGTGTAGACAGAGACAGACATAGGGACAGCCCAAGTGGAGACCACGGAGACCCACGCTTGCAGTGAGAGGGGCAATAGCAGCACTGGTCGCCTGCACAGATAGTGAGAGGCACC
>PVJS01054215.1:0-13033 GCA_004027185.1 Glis glis
TTTTTTTTTTTTTTTCAGCACTAGGGACTGAAGCCAGGGTCTTGTGATTGCTAGGCAAGCGTTCTACCACTGAGCTCTATTGCTATTTCATTCGAGCCTATGTAAGCCTCTACTTGTTTTCCTGAGCCTAGACTGAAGGCACATTTCCAGGCTCTTGGCCTGCCTTTCTCAGTATCCCTAGGGACTGGACTGTCCCACCTTGCCTCTCCCACCAGTGCCCAGAACAAGAATGACCTAAACAAGCCTGCTGCCTCTCCGACTCACCAGTTTAATCTCTCCATTGCCCACGATGACACTGAACTCACTCAGGTCCTTCATCAACCCATTCAGCACCTCCGCAATTCGTTTTCTCTGGTGTCCACTGACCTCCTGGAGCCGCTGCAACTCAGACTCCAAGGACAGCATGGTGGCCTGGGGACAGCCCCTCAGGTTATTCCCATCACCATCCTCCTGCTCCCCTCCCAGCCCAGGCAGAGGCCTCTCACTTCATGCATGATCCTGGGCATGCAGAAGCATCTAGAAAAGAGAAGGGTCAGGAGGGCACAGGGCAGTGGCAGGGTGAGGGATGTTGTCACCACACACTGAACAGCAGTGCAGACGTGCAAATATATATGGCCCATAGGGAAGAAGAGGTCCCCCTGGACATGGAGGGTGCTCTGGGGTCAGGGAGACCTGGCGCCACTAGCAGGCCACTCACCACCTTCTGGGACAGCTCATCCACTAGAAGCTGGTTCTGCTGGCTCTTCTCCTCCACCTCCTGGGACTTCTGGTCATAGTTCACGGCCAGCTCCTCCAGGGCCTGCAGCACTTCCTTCACCTCGTCCTTCGCAGCATCGTTCTCTGACTGCAGGTGGCTCAGCTCCCGCTGGACCTTTTCATTGTCTCCTCGAGTGGACACCAGCAGCTTCCAAGGAGGGAGGGCATGTGAGGGAGCTGCAGTGGTCATTTCTATGCCTCTGGGTCTGGGGTGCTGAGCTTCCCGCCCATAGCAAGTGTCAAGAGGAAGTGAGCTTTAGGCTTCATAGAAGTTGGGAAACAGAATGAAGCAGCAGCTGGATTCTAACATCTGTGCTTCAAGAAGACCCCAACGAAGTTCTCAGACTGCTATAAGTTGGGGTGACTATCCCCTAAGCAGAATGCCCCTTCTTACATCTGATTTTTTTTTTTTTTTGGTACAGGGATTAAACCCAGGGCTTATGCATACTAGGCAACTGCTCTACCATTGAGCTACACCACCAACTCCTTCCATCTGATTGTGTGTGTGTGTGTGTGTGTGTGTGTGTGTGTGTGTGTGTGTGTGTGGTACTGGGGATTGAACCCAGGGGTGTTCTACCTCCAAGCTATATTCTCAGCCCTTTTTATTTTTTGTTTTGAAACAGGGTCTCCCTAGGTTGCTGAGAGTCTCACTAAGTTGCTGAAGGTCTGGATCCCTAGCCTCCAACCTGTAATCTTCCTGTCTCAGCCTTCCAAGTACCGGGATTTCAGGGATGTGCCACCACATCCAGCCCCATCTGATTTTAGAGAGGCTTTTTTATGCCTTGCAGGGATGAACACAAACCCCTTTCCTCGGGTGTCTTGCCGCCTCCCATTACCTCCTCCTGGTCCAGCATTTGCTGTTTGAGCTTCTCAATGAGTTGGCTCTGCTGGTTGATCTCATCATCCTGTTGAAGGCAAGGGGGAGACAGTGAGGGAAGCTGCTCTGTCCAGTTTAGAGTTCTGGGACTTGTGGGGAAAGGTGGGATGCCCATAAAATTTTAGGCACTTTAGGATTTGAGTTAGAAAGCTCATGTTCTAAAAAAGAGGTCTTTCTTTTCCTTAGCTTCTTTCCCTGACTCCAGCACTTTTTTTTCTTTTCTTTGTTTTTTTTGGGGGGGTACTGGGGATTGAACCCAAGGGCTACCTCCAAGCCACACTCCCATACCTTTTTTTAAATTTTTAAATTTATTTTTATTTATTTTGTGGTACCGGGGATTGAACTCAGGGGCATTCTAATACCTCTGAGCTACATCCCCAGACCGATTTTCTTTTTTTTTTTTGGGGGGGGTGGTACTAGGGATTGAACCCAGAGGCATTCTACCTCCGAGCTACACCCCCAGCCCTATTTTTTATTCTTTATTTTGAAACAAGGTCTTACTAAGTTGCGGAGGGCCTCACAAGTTGCTGAGGTTGGCCGCGAACCTGGGATCCTCCTGTCTCAGCTTCCAAGTACTGGGATTACAAGCATGTGCCACCACACCCGGCTTATTCTTTATTTCAAAATAGGATCTCTAAATTGTGGAGGGCCTCATTAAGTAGCTGAGGCTGACTGCGAACCCAGATCCTCCAGTCTCAGCCTCCCAAGTACTGGAATTACAAGCATGCACCACCATGCCTGGCTTAATCTTTTATTTTGAAACAGCGTCTTGCTAGGTTGCTGAGAGTCTCCCTAAATTGATGAGGCTGTCCTCAAATCTGCGATCCTTCTGTCTCAGCCTCCCAAGTACTAGGATTATAGGTGTGTACCACCATGCCTGGCTCATTTGACCCTTTTTTAATTTTTGTTTTGAAACAGGGTCTCCCTAGGTTGCTGAGAGTCCTGCTATGTTATTGAGGCTGTCCTCTGAATGTGCGATCCTTCTGTCTCAGCCTCTCAAGTACTGGGATTACAGGCACCACCACGCCCCAGCATCCAGCAATCTTTTTTGTGTGTGTGTGTGTAGTAGTGGAGACGGAAGCCAGGGGCATTCTACCTCTGAGCTGCACCCCCAATCCTATTTTATTTTTTATTTTGAAACAGGGTCTCACTAAGTTTCAGAGGGCCTCACTAAATTGCTGAGGCTGGCCGCAAACCTGTGATCCTCCTGTCTCAGCCTCCCAAGTACTGGGATTACAAGCATGCGCCACAATGCCCGGTTATTTATTTTTTTTTTTTTGGAACAGGATCTCGCTGGGTTTCTGAGGCTAAGTTACTGAGGCTGGTGTTGAACCTGCAATTCTCTAGTCTCAGCCTCCCAAGTACTAGGATTTACAGGCATGTGCCACCACACCCGGCTCTAGCACTCTTTATTTTTATTTTTTTTGCCTACTGGGGATTGAACCCAGGGGCATTCTACCTCCGAGATACACCCCCAGCCCTACTTTTTATTCTTCTATTTTGAAACAGGGTCTCACTAAGTTGCAGAGGGCCTCACTAAGTAGCTGAGGCTGGCCACGAACCCAGATCCTCCTGTCTCAGCCTCCCCAGTACTGGGATTACAAGCGTGTGCCACTACGCCCAGCTTATTTTTTATTTTGAAACAGGGTCTCACTAAGTTGCTGAGGCTGATCTCAAACCTACAATTCTCCTGTTTCAGCCCCAGGTACTGGGATTATAGGTGTGTGTCACTGCGCCTGGCTACAGGCTAATTTCTTAAATCCCTCACCTCTTATCCCACTGTGCCTAGCCCAGCTGCCCTCACCTTGTCGTCAAGCTGCTTGTAGAGGCGGCGGATCTCCTCCTCATATTTCTGCCGTTCCTCAGGCGCAATGCGTACCACGATGGATGAGTTGTCGTTCACAGGGGTCTCCTCACAGAGCTCGACTCCCAGGGCTGCATCCTCCCCAGCCAGACGCTCCGTCTCAGGCACATTCTCTCCTAGCAGAAGGGCAGAATGAGAGGCAGAATGGGAGAAGCGGAGCCGTATGCATCCTCCGTCACTCCTCAATGCCAGGACCTCTAGGCCCCCAGTCTCTCTTCCAAGTGGACCATCCATCCACCTTTTAGGGGATGCAGGGGGTGGTCACCCCCTCCCTTCCCTCACAACTGCTCCACTGCATTCCTCCAGAGACACAGCCCTCCTTCCTGAAGGCTGGCCTGGCCTTAAACACAGCCAGGCAGGGCTATCCTTGTCGCTCCATCCTCCCACCGCCTCTCACCCACACAGGATCCCCCTCTAACCATTGCGCCAGCGGCTCAGCTCAGCCTCCAGTTTTGCAATGGTCTCCTTCTGGGCCTTGGTCTTCTCCTTCTCCTTCTCATATTTCTTCTTCCACTGCTCAGCAGTCAACTCCAGATTCACTGAGGCAGTGTTCTTAATGGTCTTTGCCCTGGGTGAAGAGGAGAGGAACACAGGGATGAGATCTGCATTGGGCTTGGGTGACCCTGAAGGGGAGAGCTGCAGGGGCTGAGCCAGGACCTAGGCACCAAGGGGTCCCCCTGGGGACTGCCACTGACCGCTGTCCAAACATCAGGGTGGACTTGGTCTCAGCATCATTGTAACTGGATGGTGAGCAGCAAATGAACATAGTTGTCCGGCAGTTTCCTCCCAGAGAGTCCTGGAGGATCCGTGTCATTTTGCTGTCACGATATGGAACGTAGCTTTTCTGGGAGAGGAGGGAGACCATGAATTAGAAAGATAAAGCCAGCAGGCGTGGTGGCGCACGCTTGTAATCCCAGTACTTTGGGAGGCGGAGACCGGAGGATCCGGGTTCGCAGCCAGCCTCAGCTCTCGCTCTGTCTCTCTCTATCTCTCTCTCTCTCTCCTTAGTGAGGCCCTCCGCAACCTCGTGAGACCCGGTTTCAAAATAAAGCATAAAAAAAAAATTAGGGCCGGGGGCGTAGCGCGGAGGTAGAACGCCTCTGCGTTCAATCCCCGGTACTGCAAAAAAAAAAAAAAAAGAAAGATAAAGCCAGGCGTGGTGGTTCACGCTTGTAATCCCAGTACTTGGGAGGCTGAGACCGGAGGATCTGGGTTCACGGCCAGCCTCAGCTACTTAGTGAGGCCCTCCGCAACTTAGTGAGACTCTGTTTCAAGATAAAGAATAAAAAATAGGGCTGGGGGTGTAGCTTAGAGGTAGAATGCCCCTGGGTTCAATCCCCGGTACCACAAAAGAAAAAAAAAAGAAAGAAAGATAAATTCAAAAGGAGATCAGAAAGGAGAGTGGTAGCCAGGCATGGCATGCTTGTATCCTAGTACTAGGGAGGCTGAGACAGGAGGATCACAGCTTTGAAGCCAGCCTCAACAACTCAGTGAGGCTCACATCAACTTAGCAAGACCCTGTTTCCAAATAAAAAATAAAATAGGACTAGGAGTATAGCTCAGAGGTAGAATGCCCCTGGGTTCAATCCCCAGCACTACAAAAAAAAAAAAAAGGAAGGAAGGAAGGATAGTGGTGCTGACTGAGGATTGAACAACCCACAAGTTGGGGCGTGATTGGGGGGCATTAGAAGAAGGTGGGGAGACAGGGTGGGATTTGAGGGGTGATGGGACTGAGGAAACACTTACGGTGCCCTCAGCCAGTGCGGAAATCACATTCCCCAGGGCAGACAGGGACTTGTTGATATTCTTCGCCTCATCCAGCACGGCTCCCTCGGCTCCAGTCTTGCTGACCTGCCAGGGTATTATGGGACATGTGTGTCAAGAGCAGCTGCAAAGGTTGTCACCACCTCTTTTCCACTTGGTGGGGAGGCAGTCCAAAAAAAGGGAAGGGAATGGGGAAGAGAACAAAGTAAGAGGTGCTTAGCTGAACTGGGGAAGGCTCTTCCTCCATTCCCCTAAATTCTCTTGCCAATGGCCACTCCCAGTCCCCATATTATGTAATTCCATTTATATGAAATGTTCAGGACAGGCAAATCCATAGAGACAGAGAGTCGATTAGAGGTTGCCAGGGGACGGGCGGAGGGGAGAATGGCAAGTGACTATTAACGGGTGATGAAAATGTTCTGGAATTAGACAGTGGTAATGGTTGCACAACCTTGCAAACATACCAAACCCACTGAATTGTACACTTGAAAATGGTGAATTTTTTGGTATGTGAATTATATCTCAACTTTAAAAGTTGTTTTTTCTTTTTAGTTATAAAAAGGTGACCCCCCCAAGGTTTCCCTTCCCACTCACCCACCCACCCTATCCCACAGGATCCCCAACCCCCCCAACCTTCTCGCTCCCCGCCAGGTCCACAAGATACAGCTTCCCACTGAGCTTCTGCTCAGTCTCCATGTTCTCCTGCTTGATGTTGATGAGGAAGATGCTGTGGCTTCGAGAGCTGTGTTCATTCATGTCTGCGGGAGGAGGGGAGAAACAGGACCTGGACCTGGACTTGGACCCCTACAGGCCCGAGCTCAGCCCAGCTTCCACTGGCCGCTACTCCCACCCTCCAAGAGAAAGGGGGCTGGAGGCACCGCCCTGCCACTCCATCTCCCAGGCAGTGGGCTGCCAGGCAAGGCCCCTCCTCTGAGGACAATGCTCCCCCTTGCTCACTTGCTCCCCAGGGGACACAGAAGAGAGCCAGACCCCCAGACTCAAGAACCCGATGTATCCCCACTCACTGGTGACAGCCACATGGCGATTTGATTTCCCCTCGTCAATCACATCCAGAATCTCCTCCGGGCTGGACACAAAGCGTTCAGTACAACCCTGCAGGGGGCACAAGGACAGTGACCCATAAACTTTGATCTGCAAATTAAATTGCCTACATACTGCCCAAGTGACCTTTCAAGACAGTATCTTTAAGCCGGGCATGGTGGCGCACGCTTGTAATCCCAGTACTTCGGAGGCTGAGACAGGAGGATCGCAGGTTCACGGCCAGCCTCAGCTACTTAGTGAGGCCCTCTGCAACTTAGTGAGACCCGGTTTCAAAATAAAGAATAAAAAGGGCTGGAGGTGTAGCTTGGAGGTAGAATGCTCCTGGGTTCCATCCCCAGTACCGCAAAAAAAAAAAAAAAAAGAAAAGACAGTATCTTTTCCAAGTTTCCATACTCTCGTGGTCCCCTTAGCATACCTCACCCCCCAACTTCCAGATCACTGACCCTTCCTACTCCCCCCATTCTTGATACACTGGCCCCACACAGGTGTCCACCCCACTCTCACCTTGACGAACGGCACCCGGTTCTTGTCCTCATGCACAGATAGGTTTGTCTTGGTCACTGAATCAAGACAGTACAGGGTGAGCAAGGCCCGCGGTTCCATCTCCCCACCCCTGCACCCTGCAGCCCACTGGGATGGTGGTTTCCTCTATGTGCTAAAAGGAGGAAGGCTCAGTTTCTCCTCCTCCTCTGGGCTCCAGCAGCATGGCTCCAGCTCCTCTTGGGCTGTGTATGTATAGGCCTGGGCCATGATGCTCGATTTCTGACCCTCTCAGTTTTTGAAAATTCTTGGTCAGTGAAGCCAAAGGACTCAGGGTGAGGGTGTGTCTCTCATGGCCAAACAGCACCTAATCCCTAGAGCAAGATGATCTTTCTTTGCTTGCCCTCCTCACACACCCTCACCCACCCAGACTAAGTACTCACCATCCAGAAGGTCACGGATTTTGTCCAGGTAAATCTCAAAATAAGAAACCTGGTTAGGGAGAAAGGAGTATGAAATGAGATGTGGCTTATCTTAAATCTAATAAGGGATTCCCAAGCTATTGTGACCTGCTCACAAGGTACTAGGGGATAGAAAAAGCAGAAGAGAACATCTTGGTGGAGGAGAAGAAGTAACTAGGGTGGGAGTAAAGTTGGGGAGTACAGGATCTTCAGCAGGTCATTCTAGACCTTCCCCGCCCAGTCCCCATCTAAGGATGCCAGCTGTCATGCCCTAATCACCTTGATGTGGAACTCAAGGTTCTCATCCATGGAGTAGATGTGGTTGAAGATGTCTCGGGCAATTCGAGGAATGATTCCCATCAGTTGGGGGTCATGCAGCTTTCCCTGGGGAGTGAGGGCATTCTAGCATTAGGCTGGGGCGCAAGAAGAACAAGACAACTCAGAGGTATAGGAGGGAACACCAAGATAAGAGACGATAGGAAAAGCATCCTACATTAGGAGATGGTCACCACCATGTCTACCTTTCGGTGGGAGGAGATAACTGAGCAGCCCTTTGGACTTTCATTGCTGCTGTTTTTCCAGATCAAAAGAAGACAATTGGAGGCAACCTCCGGCAGGTTAAAGGGATTCCATTAAACTTCCCTTATAATATGGCCATTCAGTTCATCCTCTGTACCCATCTGCCTCTGAACCCGGCAACCGTGAGTCCTAGATCTTCCCTGACTGAGAGTCCTTGGTCTTCCATTAGCACTCCCTGCTCATCACCCCCACAGTCAGAAACCTCACCTCCATGGTATGTGTTTTCCCTGAGGATGTCTGTCCATAAGCAAAAATGGTGCCATTGTAGCCAGCAAGGACATCTGGAAGAGATGATGGAGTGTTAGTACTAGTGGAGCTAAGTGGGGTAGGGAATGAGGAGCCTGAGAAATACATTCTAAAAATACATCCCTGCCGGGCATGGTGGCACACACTTGTAATCCCTGTACTTGGGAGGCTGAGATAGAAGAATTGCAAGTTCGAAGACAGCCTCAGCAACTTAGCGAGACCCTGTTTCCAAATAAAAAAAATAAAATTGGGCTGGGAGTGTAGCTCAGAAGTAGAATGTCCCTGAGTTCAATCCCCATACCACACACACACACAAAAATAATAATAATTAAAAATACATCCTTTAAACCGGGCGTGGTGGTGCACGCTTGTAATCCCAGTACTTGGGGAGGTGGAGACCGGAGGATCTGGGTTCACGGACAGCCTCAGCTCTCTCTCTCTCTCTCTCTCTACTTAGTGAGGCCCTCCACAACTTCGTGAGACCCGGTTTCAAAATAAAGTATAAAAAATAGGGCTGGGGGTGTAGTACGGAGGTAGAACGCCCCTAGGTTCAATCCCGGTACCGCAAAAAAAAAAAAAAAATACATCCTTTAGCCAGGTGTGGTGGTGCATGCTTATAATCCCAGTACTTGGGAGGTGGAGACCGGAGGATCCGGGTTCGCGGCCAGCCTCAGCTACTTAGTGAGACCTGGTTTCAAAATAAAGGATAAAGCCGGGCATGGTGGCACATGCTTGTAATCCCAATACTTTGGGAGGCGGAGACTGGAGGATCCGGGTTCGCAGCCAGCCTCAGCTCGCTCTCTCTCTCTCTCTCTCTCTCTTTCTTTCTCTACTTAGTGAGGCCCTCCGTAACTTCGTGAGACCCGGTTTCAAAATAAAGTATAAAAAATAGGGCCGGGGGTGTAGCACGGAGGTAGAACACCCCCGGGTTCAATCCCTGGGACCGCAAAAAAAAAAAAAAAAAGAATAAAAAATAGGGCTGGGGATATAGCTCGGAAGTAGAATGCCCCTGGGTTTAATCCCCGGTACCGCCAAAAATAAAAAAAATAAAAATACATCCCTTACCTTTGACAATCTGCATGGCACATGCATGATAAACTTGCTCCTGAGTCGTGTTTGGGGGGAACACACGGTCAAAGACATATGGCTTCCCCTAAAGTGGAGATAAAAGATGTCAGACATCAGCAGGAAGAGTGGGGAGGAGAAGAAATATCACAGACCCTTCCATCAGCCTGAGAAAGGCACCCCATCCTTTAGTCCTCTAAATACAGGGAAAACCTGGGAGATGAGAGAAACTGGAGAGAGTTTAGAAAAATAAGTTATTAACAGTAAAAAGTACCTCAAAGATTAAGAATATCTTCCTCAATCGACCCATATGTCTTTTGTGTGTGTGTGTGGTACTGGGGATGGAACCCAGGGCATTCTACCTCTGAGCTACACCCCACTCCTATTTTTTGTTCTTTATTTTGAAATGGGGTCTCACTAAGTTACGGAGGGCCTCACTAACTAGCTGAGGCTGGCCGCGAACCCAGATCCTCCAGTCTCAGCCTCCCAAGTACTGGGATTACAAGTGTGCCGGCAACCCATATGTCTTGATGTGAAAAAATCTTTGAGATATATTAAGTGAAAGATGCAAAGTTAGTGACCTAAGTATAGTATAGTAGTATTAGTATAAATGAAACATACATATGCTAAGAGCTGTTGTGGAAACATTAATACATGCTCTCCCTTTGTCAAAGGAATAGATGAAGTCAGAAATATAGGTCTCCCTTTAAGAAGGGAATTGGGAGCTAGATGTGGCTCACTGGTAAAGTGCTTGCCTAGCATGCAGGAGGCCCTGGATCAACTCTAGTACCACAGAAAGGAAGGAAAGAAGGAAGGGAGGGAGGGAGGGAGGGAGGGACACTGTAGAAGCACACCATTCAGACCCACAAGTATTTTGTTTAATTCAGGTAACATGTTGCAAATCATGTGTTTGAAAAGAAAGCTAAAGATACAAAATATCAGCAATAGAAGGAATACAAATGCAGAATAAAGGGCACGGTGGTGCACACTTGTAATCCCAGTACTTTGGGAGGCAGAGACCAGAGGATCCGGGTTCGCGAGACCGGAGGATCTGGGTTCGCAGCCAGCCTCACCTCGCTCTCTCTCTCTCTCCCTGTCTCTCTCTTTCTCTCTTTCTACTTAGTGAGGCCCTCTGCAACTTCATGAGACCCGGTTTCAAAATAAAGTATAAAAAATAGGGCCAGGGGTGTAGTGCGGAGGTAGAACATCCCTGGGTTCAATCCCCGGTACTGAAAAAAAAAATTGTAAGTTGATGTTCTAATGGCTTTTTTTTTCTTTGCGGAACCAGGGACTGAACCCAGGGGCATTCTACCTCCGAGCTACACCCCCAGCCCTATTTTTTATTGTTTATTTGAAACAGGGTCTCACTAAGTTGTGGAGGGCCTCACAAAGTAGCTGAGGCTGGCCACAAACCCGGATCCTCCAGTCTCCACCTCCCAAGTACTGGGATTACAAGCGTGCGTCACCACGCCCGGCCTAATGGCTCTTAAACATGAATCCATGCTTAACCTCACTGCTAAGCTAAATGCATATTAAAACTATAGATCACCATTTTTACCTATCATAAAGTGGCCAAAGTAAAATAGTTTGGCTATGCACTGCACTGGTAAGAATGTGAGTAAACAGACTGCAGGGTGAGGGTATATATAACTGGAGCCAATTCTAGAAAAGGCAATTTGGAAATAGCTTTCACAGTTGTTTTTGTTTTACTTTTTCTTTTTTGTGGTACTGGGGATGGAACCAAAGAGTGCTCTACCTCTGAGCTACACACCCCCAGTCCTATTTTATTTTTTATTTTTATTTTGAAATAGGATCTCGCTAGGTTGCTGAGAATCTAGGCTAGGATAAATTTTTAGAAGTGGAAGTCATCATAAGGTACATATATTTAAAACTGTAAAAGTAGCCAGGCATGGTGGCACACACCTGGTTCGCAGTCAGCCTCAGCAACTTAGTAAGGGCCTCTGCAAATCAGTGAGACCCTGTTTCAAAATAAAGAATAAAAGCCAGGCGTGGTGGTGCACACTTGTAATCCCAGTACTTGGGAGGCTTAGACAGGAGGATCTGGGTTTGTAGCCAGCCTCAGCTACTTAGTGAGGCCTCTGCAACTTAGTGAGACCTTGTTTCAAAATAAAGAATAAAAAAATAGGGCTGGGATGTAGCTTGGAGGTAGAATGCCCCTGGATTCAATACCTAGTACTGCAAACAAATAAAATAAAATAAAATAGAAAATAAAGAATAAAAAATAGGGCTGGGGGTGTAGCTCGGAGGTAGAATGCCCCTGGGTTCAATCCCCAGTTCTGCCAAAAAAAAAAAATTATTCTATACACACACTGCACATATGCAACACACACACACATACACACACACACACACACACACACACACACCATTCAATTGTTTGTAATAGCAAATTATTAGAACAATCCTAAATGCCCACCCAATATGGCATGTCTGTATAACAAATTATACAGTTGTTAAAAAGAATGAAATGGATTTTGTGTGTGTGTGTGTGTGTGTGTGTGTGTGTATGTGTGTGTGTGTGTGTGGCCTAGGGATAGAAGTCAGGGACATTCTACCTTTGAGCTACACCCCCAGCCCTATTTTATTTTTATTTTGAAACAGGGTCTTGCTAGGTTGATGAAAGTCTCACTATTTCCAGAGGCTGTCCTTGAACCTGCAATCCTCCTGTCTCATCCTCAGTACTGGGATTACAGGTATGTGCCACCACACCTGGCTTGGATGTGTGTGTGTGTGTGTGTGTGTGTGTGTGTGTGTGTGTGTGTTACTAGGGATTGAACCAAGGGGTGCTCTACCACTGACCTACATCCCTACCCCTTTTTATTTTGAGACAGGGTCTCACTAAGTTGCCCAGACTGACCTGGAACTTGTGATCCTTTTGCCTCAGCCTTCTGAGTCCCTGGGATTACAGTAGTGTACCACTGTACCCGGCTGGAATGGACCTTTATGTGCCAATATGTGGAAAGATCTCTAAGACTCAATGGTCAGTTAAAAAATGAAAAAAAGCAGCCGGGCATGGTGGCGCATGCTTGAAATCCCAGTACTTGGGAAGCTGAGCCAGGAGAATCACAGGTTCATGGCCAGCCTCAGCTACTTAGGCCCTCGGCAACTTAGTGAGACCCTGTTTCAAAATAAAGAATAAAAAACAGGGCTGGGGGTGTAGCTTGGAGGTAGAATGCTCCTGGGTTCAATCACCAGTACCACACACACACACAAAAAAAAAAAAAGAAAAGAAAAAAAGCAAGGCCAGAACAATACACCTAGATGATACCATTTGTGTAAGCATAAGCCACGCAAATGTAGAGTATGTTTTTAAAAGGGTCCACAAAATGCCCCTGGGTTGAATCCCCACTACCAAAAAGAAAAAAGGCAAAATAATAAATAAAAAATGTAAAACTATTTAATGGAGCTGGAGATGTAGCTCAGTGGTAGAACACTTGCCTAGGATGCACAAGGCCCTGGTATTTGCCTAGCATTAAACAATCTCTAGCACCTCTGAAAAAACAAAGATTGTGTGTGTGTGTGTGTGTGTGTGTGTGTGTGTGTGTGTGGTACTGGAGATTCAATTCAGGGGCATTCTACCTCTGAGCTACACCCCCAGCCCTATTTTATTTTTTTGCTTTGAAACAGGGACAGTTAGGCGTGGTGGCACACACCTGTAATCCCAGTAGTTGGGAGGCTGAGAAAGGAGGATCACAGGTTCGAGGATAACCTACAGCAAGTAGTGAGACTCTCACCAACTAGCAAGACCCTGTTTCAAAATAAAAATAAAATTGGGCTGGGGGTGTAGTTCAAAGGTAGAATGCCTCTGGGTCAATCCCCAGTACGACAAAAAAGAAAGAAAGAAAGAGAGAGAGAGAG
>PVJS01054217.1:0-13037 GCA_004027185.1 Glis glis
AAAAAATAGGGCCAGGGGTGTAGCGCGGAGGTGGAATGCCCCTGGGTTCAATCCCCGGTATCGCAAAAAAAAAAAAATAGGACTGGGGTGTAGCTCGGAGGTAGAACGCCCCAGGGTTCAATCCCCGGTACTGCAAAAAAAAAAAAAATCTTCAGCCCAGAAAAAATGTCATGAAGTCAAAAGACAAACATCAAAAGCAAATATTGACATTATGCATGAAAAACAGCAAATTTCTTTATTTCTGCATAGAAAAATCTTTATAAACTATCAGACACTCTTTTAAAAGGCAAAAACACCAAGTAACTCTCAGAAAATGAAATATAAATGGATTTTAAAAATATGGAAATGTGCTGAACTAAAGGCAGACTTAAATGATACCATTTTTCACATAGTCAATTGGCAAAGTTGAAAGCTCAGTTATACTGTTAGAATCTTTCCTTCAGTGGGAATATAAACAGGTGTGACCACTAGGAGAAGAATTTGCAATGCCTATCAAAATTCAAACCGACCCAGAAACTTCACACTAGTCATAATTTATTCTAAAGTAATTCATATGTAAAAAAAAGATAAATATAAAAATAGCTATCCTTGCAGTGCTTTCAATAACATACGAGATAGAAATAACCTAAAGATCTGCTGATAGGAGATTGGTTAAATCAATTATGACATATAAGTTACATGTATCAGAACTGGGGGTGTACTTCAGTGGTAGAGCACCGTGCCTAGCATGCGCAAGGCCCTGAGTTCAATCCCTAGTACTACCAAAAAAAAGTTACATGTAACTATATATTCTATTTATTAGTATGTTAAGATTCTACACAACCATTTACAAGGACAAGGTTTACTTTCTAGCATTTCCATAAAAAGATGTTCCAAGATAGATTACATGAAAAACAAAGTGTAAAAAGCAGAAATAGTTTGTGTTATATAAAATGTATAGAGAGATATATTGTTATGGACTGAAAGTTTGTGTCCCTCCAAAATTCTGTTGCTGAAACCCCAATCCCCACTGTGATGGTATCAGTAGGTGGGGCCTTGGGAAGCCTTTAGGAGATGAGGGTGAGCATCATGGGACCGGTGCCCTTATAAGAAGAGAAATAAAACCAAGTGTGGTTGCACAAATCTGGAATCCCAGGACTTGGGAGGCTGAGACAAGAGGATCACAGGTTTGAAGACATCCTCAGTAATTTAGCCAGACCCCGTTTCAAAATTTAAAAAAATCAAAAGGGCTGGGGGGTTGTAGCTCAGAGGTAAACACCTCTGGGTTCAATCACCAGTACCAAAAAAAAAAAACAGGAGGAAGAGGAGGAGGCAGCAGCATGAGAGAGATGATCTCCCCCCTCCCCTCTCTCTCTCTCCACCGTGTTAGTGGACAGCAAGAAGATGGCCATATGCAAACCAGGAATAGGGCCCTTACCAGACCCTGGATCTGCCAGTGCCTGATCCTGTATTTACCAGCCTCCAGAACTATGAAAAACAAATGTTTGTCATTTAAGTCACCCAATCTATGGTATTTTGTTATAGCTGCCCAAACTGAATGAGACATATATGCTTCAATAGGCCCACAAAAATTCCAAAAAGCAGTTACAAATGGTAGTCTCTGAAAGTTTTATTTTTATCATCTACCCACCCTGTTTTAATGCCCAATACTTTTTTACAATGTGCATGTATTGCTTTTTTCTTTATCAGTTACCTTCCCAAGAATGGCACAGGGACAGGTGATGGCAGTAGGACAGGAAAAAGGGGGGATCCAGGGAGGAACAGTTAATGCAGCGGCTACAAGCTGCAGTTCCATTTCTGTCCAAGAATTGGTTTGGGGAAGATGAGCTAACTTCCTTTACTGCTCATTCATTCTGTACCTAAAAAATGGAAATAATAATAATACAAGTTTATTTTAGTTTATTATTAGAACCCTGCGACGTCCATTGTGATCATTTATTTAACAAACAATACCTCATATATTTAAATCCTTTCCAACTCATTGCCTGGGTCTTACTTGACTAACAGGAATAGTGAGTATGGACTTGAATCTGAGGGGATAATTTTATTCCACAATAACAAATGTCCGATTTAGAGCCTTGAAGTCACCACGCTGCAAGACCAAACATGACCCACAGAAGTATAAACACAACCATATCTGGGCAGGAGCTGGTAATCTGCAGAAGTGTTTGCCTGATGGAAATGAACCCTGTAGCCAGATTTATGAGCCAACGTGCTTTATATTGATTTCCTAACACCAAGAAAGGGTATAATGGCTGGGTGTGGTGGCACACGCCTGCAATCCCAGTACTTGGGAGGCTGAGACAAGAGGATCACAGGTTTGTGGCCAGTCTCAACAACTTTGCGAGGTCCTCAGCAACTTACTGAGACTCTGTTTCAAAATAAAAAATAAAATTGGATTGGAGGTGTAGCTCAGAGGTAGAATGCCCCTGGGTTCCATTCCCAGTACCAAAAAAGAAAAATAAAAAAGGAAAAGGTATAACGAATCACTACTTAGGTACTTCTCATAAACTTACGGTTTCCCATTTCAAACCCTTGGACATAACTTCCATGAAATACCAAGAAAAGCATTGCATATAACTGACATTTTTCATGAAAGTATCACCACAAGCCTTATTTTATATACCCATTAAATCATTGAGTCTAAATTTATGGTCTTCTTTTACCTTACAATTTTACCAAATCCATAAGCATTAAAAATCCATAAGCAATAAGTAAGTTTGCTACAGCTTTGAAACTCTCCATTTCAGAAAGAAGAAAAATAGCGCCGGGCGTGGTGTCACACGCTTGTAATCCCAGTACTTTGGGAGGCAGAGACCGGAGGATCCGGGTTCACGGCCAGCCTCAGCGCTCGCTCTCTCTCTCTGTCTCTCTCCTTAGTGAGGCCCTCCGCAACTTCGTGAGACCCGGTTTCAAAATAAAGTATAAAAAATAGGGCCGGGGGCATAGCGCGGAGGTAGAACGCCCCTGCGTTCAATCCCCGGTACCGCAAAAAAAAAAAAGAAAGAAGAAAAATAAATAAATTTCACGATACAAAACTCATTTTCACAGTCACTTTCAATAAGCCACCCTTGGATATCTCCATTCCATTCTTAGAGGACAGATGCACGGTCAAGCACACAGGTGACATGCCATGATACCTACAAGTTATTTTGCATGGTAGAGAGGGAAAAATATAATAAAATGTTATCAATCATTGAATTCAGGAGGTACAAATATGAGTGTTCATGGGATTATTTTTAGCTTTTCTCTATACTTGAACATTTTCAGAAAGGTCTAAAAATGTCAATACATTCCATCCTACACAGGTATAAGAACACAACTTTTC
Source organism: Glis glis (assembly GCA_004027185.1). Lineage (NCBI taxonomy): Eukaryota > Metazoa > Chordata > Mammalia > Rodentia > Gliridae > Glis > Glis glis. Next base: position 3,329 of record PVJS01054217.1, read on the forward strand.
CCCAAGCAGAAAAGGATGATGAGACGATATGATTAGATATTATATCTAGTATGATCTGACTAGGCAAAGGGGGTGAACAGTCAGCTGTATTGAATAAAACCTAGTTCCAGATTTAAAGCCTTCTCTTGAGTTCTAGAATCCTGATTACTGCAGAATCTTGGTTACTTTTTCACATGTTGAACAGAAATGTTCCTACCATCTGAATAGTTTAATCATAAGGTAACTACTTGGATAAAAAATTATTAGGAAACGCTATACATGGGAGAAACATCCTTCAATCATGATTTCTTGAGCAAGGCAATGCATTTAATATACTTCTGACTGATTTTTATTTGTTGTAAAAGAATATAACCAATCACTCACCATGCCTGTCAACTAAGTAACCTTGAGGCAATAAGTTGGAAAGGGTACAAGTATATGAGATATGTTTGTTAAATAAATGTTTGCAATAAATAGCCCAGGGTTCAAAACTGTAAAGTTGAATGAATTTCTCAATATATTTTATGATTATCATTCCCATTTCTCAGATAAAGAACAGCAAAATGTCTTCTGAAGGCAGACATTACTAAATTTCCTTTTTGGCCTGAGTCCCAAATTACTGTTCTCAGGATAAGCCATCATGTTAAAATAGCCGTTTTCTTTATCGATTAAGACAGTTTGTCAAAATTACATCAAATTTGTAGCAGGGTAGAAAGCACATGAGGAATGGGTTTCTCATTAGGTGTGGGTGGAGAGAATACATTGGTATAATTTTTCTTGAAAGGCTCTGGCAGCATTTAAAATTCTAAATTTGCACATCCTCTGACCCAGCAATTCTACTGCTGAATGTTAGAGAAATAAATACACCCAAGTACAAAGAAATCTGTACAAGAAAGAAGTTATAGCATGTTTCCAACAGCACTTACAAAGAAGTAATTAAATGAACTATGAAACACCTTAACCATGGGATGCTGTGCTAGCATATTAAAATGGAATAAATGTAACTAGGTGCAATGGCACACACCTGTAATCCCAGCTACTGGGGAGAGGCTGAGACAGGAGAATCACAGTTCAAGGCTAACCTGGGTAACTTAGCAAGATCCTGTATCAAAATAAAATTTTAAAAAGAATCTGGGTATGTAATTCAGTGGTAGAGCACTCATCTAGCATGTGTGAAGCCCTGGGGCTAGGAGAGAAGAAGGGGAAGAGAGGGAAGAGGAGGAGGAGGAGGAAGAGGAGGAGGAGGGGGAGGAGGGGGAGAAGGAGGAGGGGGAGGAGGAGGAGGAGACAAAAGTGACTCTACATTCTACAGTACTGGAAAATGTTCAAAACATGATGTTAAGTGGGGGCAGGGGAAACCCAAACAAGTTTAAAATGAAGATTTAGAGTATAGGATTCATGTTTTAAACAAATTTTATATTTATATATGCATATATACCCAGGTAAATGCACTGAAAAAGTTCTGAAAGAAGACACACACACATATCACGAATACTGACCCCATCTAGAGAAGAAAATGGGAATGAAGAATCAAAATGAAAAATGGAGACTTGTTTTAGGTTTGTTTGTTTTGTTTTGTTTTCTGCCTTGTGGGTTTCCCAATGAGACCTACAGATATATCATTAGGTGATTTTTTAAATAATTTTTTTAATGGAAGAAGAGGCTTTATAATTTTAAATGTTCAAAATGTTTCAAATACTGATTTTTGTGACATTATTAATCACTTAGGTATTAAAACTTTTTAAAACATTTTTTGTTGATACCAGAGGTTGAACCTAGAGACATTCTAACCTCTAAGCTACATGCCCAGCCTTGTTTTATTTTTTTATTTTGAAACAAGGTCTCACTAAGTTGCTGAGGGACCTCACTAAGTTGTTGAGGCTGTCCTCAAACCTGTGATCTGCCTGTCTCAGCCTCCTAAGTAATAGGATTACAGGCGTGCACCACCATACACAGCTAGATGTTAAAACATTTTTAAATCCACAAATTAAAATTAATATAATAGGAATTAACAAATGGTTACTGCTAAACCAATACTGCACCAAGAGATTTAATGTATATTGTTATTACATTTCTAAAGAAATTGGAAAAATTCAGAGGTACCATTTAAAAATATGTGAAAAATCTAAAACTATGTGGAAACCCATTATCTTTAAGATGCATAATTTGGAAGAATATTGTTATAATACAACCCTACAGCTATCAAAAAAGCTTTGGAAAATTTGTACCATATCATTACCATGTTATAGTCTTTGAACATTTTAAGACATATGAAAAGGAAGGCATAGAACAGTGAAGATTTTTATCAATTAAATATTTTTTTTGATGAACACCATTCTATTCATTATGCTATGAGTCAAAAACAATAGGAGGGTTTATTGGGGGGTAATGGATATTAAACCCAGGGGCATTATAACTCTGAGCTACAGCCCCAGCCTTTGTTGTTGTTGTTGTTGTTGTTGTTGTTGTTGTTATGATTTTGAAAAAGGGTCTCTCTATGTTGCTGAGGTTATTATTTTTATTATCATTATTATTATTTTGAAACAGGGTATCTCTATGTTGCTGAGGCTGGCCTAAAACCTACAATATTCCTGTCTCAACCTCCAAGTACTGGGATTACAGGTATGCACCACCACATCCAGCTAACAATAAGAGATTTTTAACAAGCTGATCTTAAGCTACCCTCTTTGTAGAAAAAAGATTCAACATTTTCAGTTATTTCGGATTAAAAAGCTTGGGCAGGAAACAATAGAATTTATCCATAAAATTACAAAATCTTAAGTAGAAACAAATGAAAAAGAATTACCCACAGGAATGTAGAAAGACTTCAAACAAAAATTTATAAAGAAATGTTAGGCCACATAATTTCTCTTCAAAAATAAAACATGCCGGGCGTGGTGGTGCACACTTGTAATCTCAGTACTTGGGAGGCACAGGAGGATCCAGGTTCGCAGCCAGCCTCAGCTACTTAGTGAGGCCCTCCGCAACTTAGTGAGACCCTGTTTCAAAATAAAGAATAAAAAATAGGGCTGGAGCTGGGCGTGGTGGCGCACGCTTGTAATCCCAGTACTTGGGAGGCTGAGACAGGAGGATCCGGGTTCACAGTCAGCCTCAGCTTCTTAGTGAGGCCTCCGCAATTTAGTGAGACCCTGTTTCAAAATAAAGAATAAAAAATAGGGCTTGGGGTGTAGCTCGGAGGTAGAATGCCCCTGGGTTCAATCCCCAGTTCTGCAAAAATAAATAAATAAATAAATAAATAAATAAAATAAGGTCAAAAAAGAGATACTAGAGTTCAGAAAGGAATTACAAGACTGCAAAAGCATGCAGAGACAGCAATACAACAAAAAGGAAAGATTTAAAAAGATTACAGAACCATTAAGAATAAACATGAGTAAAAAAAAAAAAAAGGCACATGGTAGAGCCGGGCATGGTGGCACATGCTTGTAATCCCAGTGCTTGGGAGGCTGAGACCGGAGGATCCGGGTTCTCAGCCAGCCTCAGCTACTTAGTGAGGCCCTCCCCAACTTAGTGAGACCTTGTTTCAAAATAAAGAATAAAAAAATAGGGCTGGGGGTGTAGCTCGGAGGTAGAATTCCTGAGTTCAATCCCCAGTACCACAAAAAAAAGGCACATGGTAGGTAGGTATAAAGAAATTAATAAAAGCACATAAAAAACAGTAATATCAAAATGATCAGAGGATGGCATGAAAAGCAAAAGAAACCTAACACACAAATAATTGGTATTTCTGAAGAAGAGAACAAATAAAACTGAAGATACATCCAAAGACAGAAGACTTTTCTTAAATAAGAAAAATTGAGAAAGATAAATGTTTTTAAGGGGAGTATAATTTTTAAAATGCGAAACCCTGCAAGTGTTAAGGATATTGTTTCTAAGCCAACATAATAGTTCAATATCAAAAAACAATACCTAGTGTTCAAAATACCTGGCTTTTGTAATCAAAAGGATATAACAGCCAGGCCTGGTGGCGCACGCTTGTAATCCCAGTACTTTGGGAGGCAGAGACCAGAGGATCTGGGTTCGCGGCCAGCCTCAGCGCTCTCTCTCTCTCTCTCTCTCTCTCTCTCTCTCTCTCTCTCCTTGTCTTTCTCTCTCTCTCTCTCTACTTAATGAGGCCCTCCGCAACTTTGTGAGACCCAGTTTCAAAATAAAGTATAAAAAATAGGGCCGGGGGCGTAGCACGGAGGTAGAACGCCCCTGCGTTCAATCCCCGGTACCGCAAAAAAAAAAAAGGATATAACAGCTTTGATTCTCTTGTTTCAAACCAGGAATTGTGTGATATCATCTACATTCAAGGACACAATCCAGAAGCATGTCAACAAACTTAAACACCTATCATTGCTTAGCATCCATAATTTGTTAAAAAAAAAAAGATATGAAGCCACGTGCAGTGGCACACACCTGTAATTCCTGTGCTTGGGAGGCTGAGACAGGAGGATCCCAGATTCGGGTGCAGTGGGGATAACTTAGGAAGACCCTGTTTCAAAATAAAAAAACAAAAGGGCCACAGGTGTGGTTCATAGGTAGAACAACTCAGGGTTCAATCCCCAGTACAAAAATAGAATATATATGCCATAATATGATATAATTACATAATTATATTTCATGTATATGTATAATATATATCATATAATTATATAATATAATATAATGATATATTATTTAATTATATAAGTATATTATAAAGTATATTTATAATATATTATAAAATATGTAATATAATTATATAATACATATGATTATATATTTATTGTATATAATTATATATAATATATAGTTTATTATATGTATATATGAAAACACTGCATTTTTGTCCTTGTAATAATGTCTATTCTTATAAAATATTCTCAATAAAGTAATTAAATAAGGTAAGACAGAAAATGAGTGTTCTGATTCTTTCTCTTGCTCACATTCTCTTGCCATTCCTTTCTAAATAATTTCTTTAATTTATTATATTTGATTGACAAATACTAATTAGGTCTGTGTGTGCATGTGTGTGTGTGGTGCTGGGTGGATTGAACCCAGGGGCATTCTACCTCTGAGATACACCCCCAGCCCTATTTTATTTATTTATTTATTTGTTGTTGGAAGCAGATCTTGCTAAGTTGCTGAGAACCTCACTAAATTGCTGAGACTTGCTTCAAACCTGCGATCCTCCTGCCTCAGCCTCCCAAGTACTGGGATTACAGATGTGCACACCCAGCTTTTTTTTTAGCATAAGCACAAACACATGCACACACATACATACCCAAGCATGTGCACAAACTTAACACAAAGAAGAAAAAAGGTTCGATTGGTGGTGGCAAGTACTAGTTTTTGTTTTCCTCCACAGGAACCAATGTTGTTAGAATAGCGAGTATTGGCACATGAATTAGGCCTTGCATCCTCACGCTGCAAATAATTTTTCCTTAACTTATAATAATAGGTAAATACTAGTCAGGAGGAAGCTTAGTGAGAAGGATGGGAGTCACATTCTGTTTCTTCATCAGGCTCCTTCTTCCTTTTTGTTTTTGTGCTGGGGACTGAACCCAGGGGCATTCTACCGCTGAGCTACACCCCCAGCCCTACTTTATTTTTTATTTGGAAACAGGGTCTAACTAAGTTGCAGAGGGCCTCACCAAGTTGCTGAGGCTGGCTGTGAACCTGCGGTCCTCCTGTCTCAGCCTCCCAAGCACTGGGATTACAAGTGTGTGCCACCATATCCGCCTTGGATCAGGCTTCTAACTAGATGAACATGTGGTATATTCACTTTGTTATGATAATTGAATGATCTGTACATACTTTTCTGCAAGTTTCTGTGTGTACACTATATATGTAGAAAAAAACAACGCCATATGAACATTTCTTAAGCAAGTGGCAATTACACAGGACACAGCTGTGGTTTATAGCTAACACCCACTAGACTATCATGGTGATTGAACCAGGGTTCCACCAGGATGAAATTTTAAGCCAAAGTCAGGGCGGTCTGCCCCCTTTTGTTGTATACACAGAGCAGAGTCAGTCAGAATCTGGATCCTCATGTTCTCACTCTTTCCCCACAAATGTGAACTCTAAGCCTCAGGACCAAAAAGATGGAGTTTAGCTCCACCTGCAATGTTAAGTATAACCTGTAGTCAACATCCAAAATATATCATCATACACGGTTTACTTTGGTAGTTCCCATTCACAGCAGCATTCTGACTCTTAGATGGGCTTTTAAATTAGGGCAGTAAGAAATTTCTAGCAGCTAAGTGCATCCCATTTAGAAAAGCTTTAGATAATTTGAAAGGATTGAAATTCCTTACATTTGACCAATAAGAAAAGGATTAGACATTGGCAGGAAAATAAAATGGGGACCGATAGAGACAAAGTCTACCAAGGTTTGGTTCTGTTTTAATGTAACATTTTTGTCTCATCTTCAACTCTGAAAAAGAGGAAAACTGCTTGCCAAACAAGAAACCGTCATTTCAAAATTGTGGGACACAATAACCCAAATGTATTTCCTTTTTTTTTTAATCAGAAAAAGAAAGAGGCTAAAACTATGAAGTTATCTTTGAAACAAAAAGACATATTCCATGTTATTTACTAGTGTTTCCTAAACATCAAAAATTTAAAAATTAAAGTTAGCAAAACTTGAGCTGAAAACTCCTAAAACTATCCTGCTAAGTGGGTTTGTCCCAAGCGCACTACTGTCCTAGCAAACTTGAGTAATAACCACATAGCTGGCAACCAGGGCTCAGGCTCAGAAGGCTAAGGATATTCCCTTCCCAATCACGAGATGCCACTTACCCCAGGATTTGTTTGTTTGTTGTTTTTTGTTTTTGTTTTTTATACTATAAATTAAACTCAGGGGCATTCTAACTCTGAGCTACACCCCCAGCCCTTTTTATTTTTTATTTTTGGTGTTGGGGCTTAAACTCAAGGGCATTTTACCTCTGTCTACACCTCCAGCCCTTTTTATTTTTTATTTTGAAACTGGCCACAAATCTGCCACCCTGCTGCCTCAGCCTCCCAAGTTCTGGGATTACAAGCATGTGCCACCACCACTGGCTCCCAGCCACTTTTGATGTGAAGACAGTAGGTTCTGAGCAAGATGGGGAGGTAAGAAGATGTGGAAGCACCAAGCAAAGGGAATCCCACAGTCAAAAGGCGAGGGAAGTACGATCCTGAACTACTGACAAGTTGCCCTCCACTCAGTCTACATGGCTTGGCACTGCACCAAGTGGATTCAGCCAGGCAGCGGCATAGGCACAGGCACAGGCACTGACACCACTTCCTGCTTAGAGACCCACCACTAAAGCCTGCTCTGAGGGAGGCAACCTCAGAGCAGCTGGAATTCCCTAGCTCTTCCCTCCTTAAACTCTAAGATAACAGTGAACTCTCCTGGCATGTTTATTTCAGGAGCCTAGTTCTTTCAAATTAACCACAGGTACCTGACCCTAGCAAAAGTAAGCTGCACACATCGTAAAACTCAACAAAACCATGAACATAAAACACAGAGGCAGCAAAGCACTTGACTGCCTGCACCCTCCTTAGAAATAACATCTGGTTAACAACCACCACCTGCATATCTATTTTGGTTCTCTCCCCAGTCCTTTAAAATGCCACAGGCAGCCAGCGCCTTGTGGGGGATACTTAGCACACACTGGGGTGAAAGCAGGAGGAAAACAAAGTTTATGGTTTCCAACATGCTAAGGAGGAACTGTCCCTGGGCAAGAGCTGTCTGAGCTTAATGAGAAGCTCTTAGATTGCCTTTTCAAAAAAGCCCTGAAATGTGACACCCGGCCACACACTTCCATGGCCCAGGGACTCCTTCCCACAGCCACCCAGCCTCTTCCTAAGGAAGAGTGGTTTTTACTGTGAAGAGGCCTCTGGCTGGTGACCAGCTTGGGCTTAGTAGGGTGAGCAATCAGGCAGGGTGACCAGGGTTCCAGCTTTCCCTGGACTGATGGTCGCTCTACAATGGCACTGCCCAGTGTTCCACAGCAGCCAGGCTCCGCCAAGACCTGAATGGTGACAGAGGGCCAGTCCCTCCATGGCTCTAGTGTCTTGATATGTACATAAAATGGGAGGTGGAGTTTTGGTTGGTTGGTTGGTTGGTTGGTTTTTATCTCTGCAGTACTTATGAAAGTATGGCCTTCAGAGAACGGATGCCTTGACACAGGATCTGACACTAAGGGGGGAGAGGGTGAGCAGTGTGTCCTGCTCACCCTTTGAGTATTTGATCATTTCTATCACATTTATGTATAGAATTGGCTTCATATGGTGTTCATAAAAAAGCAGACCAAATTTGAGTCAGTTTTATTCTTTTTTTAAATCCTCCACAGAGTCAAGCATGGTGGTGCACACCTTTAATCCCAGTACTTAGGAAGCTGAGACAGGAGGATCACAGGTTCGAGGACAGCCTCGGTAAGTAGTAAGACTCTCATCAACCTAGCAAGACCCCGTTTCAAAATAAAATAGGGCTGGAGGCGTAACTTGGAGGAAGAATGCCCCCAGGTTCAATCCCCAGTACCACAAAAAATAAAAATAAAATAAAATCCTCTACAGATACTGCACCCCCTTTCTGCATGTACCCAGAAGCAGACTGTTCCCAACACCTCCCCATTCGGCACACCACTGCTGTCTGACCCAGGCTAAACTCAAATATTGTTGAATGAGTAAGTTTCAATTTCAGTAGAAAGTCTACCATTCTATTAAACTATGATCCTTAAACAGAGGCAGTTTTTGGTAATTTGTCATTCGAGAGCACTGCGGTTTCATCTCTGCCTTACTTCCTCATTTAAAAGGAAATGAGGAATTTTCTCACCCTACCATGCTCTCTATCAATGCCTTAAAAATGGCACATTTTAAAATTTATTTTCATGGCCAGCTATTTACAAATTACATTTAAATTTTGCAGAGCTAGGGGATAACCTATAGTTGAAGGCAGATGCAAATCTTTTCTGAATAATTTGGTCAGGCAAGGTTAGCCACATTTGCACCAATGGAAGCTCAAACTTGGGGGTTCACATTGTTTCTCTTAAGGAAACACACATAAATGTATTATTTTCAGCCAATTTTGAATGTCTGTATCTTCATAAATATGATCCCAATGCCATTACACTGAATTTCTTTTTTCTTAAGGATCAAATTAAGATAAGACACTAGGCTTATAATTCCAAAAGAAATCAATGTCAGTCTCAAGGCTTTCTTATTTCTGGGAGGCTCTTAGTAGAAAAAATATTTCTGAGTTGTCTAAATATTAATGTACAGGCTGAGACAGGAGGACCAGAGGTTCGAAGCCAGCCTCAGCAACTTAGCAAGGCTCTCAGCAATTTATCAAGACTCTGTTTCCAAATAAGAAATAAAAAGAGCTAGTAATAATAACAATAATAATAATAATAATCTCAGAAAAGTGCATTGCATGACTATGAGCTAGGCAAGGTCCCATTCTTCACTAAGATACTAGGGTTGTTTTCTATCTGTTACCACCAGTAGAATCAGAATCTTCCTCAGGAGAAAAAGAAAAGAGGAATGATAACAGGGAAAGTAATGAAGAGCCAAAATGAAGCCATAACAGGCTTTAATTAAAGCTTTAAGAAAAATAGGCTTAAGTACCTGTGTTCTAAAAGTTAGATCTCTCTAACATACTGCCCCCATACCCTGTAACCTGATCTTGTCCCTAGTAACCCCTAGCAACAGCCAATCAGTGCTAAGCACACCTGGGTCTGGAGTTTGCAGAGAATCAGGC
>PVJS01054218.1:0-13034 GCA_004027185.1 Glis glis
GAGAGAGAGAGAGAGAGAGAGAGAGACAGGGAGAGGGAGAGGGAGAGAGAGAGAGAGAGAGAGAGAGAGAGAGCTGAGGCTGGCCGCGAACCCGGATCCGCCTCCCAAAGTACTGGGATTACAAGCGTGCGCCACCACGCCCAGCCCTTTGTTATTTATTGATGTATCATAATTTCCTTATGTCAACTGCAAACCTTCTGCCATAAGGTTATCTTCTATCTCTGAGTAGTACTTTATAATACAAATAACTCACATTTGTATAGCACAGTTTCATAATTCTGCATCTCAGTGAGACCCTGCTTCAAAATAAAGAATAAAAAATAGGGCTGGGGATGTAGCTCGGAGGTAGAAGTCCTTGGGCTCAATTCCCAGTACCAAAAGAAAAAAAGGTTCGTTTTACTCTATTGGTGTGCTGCCATAGGGATCCAACTCAGTAAAGGTCAATCACAGGTTCAGATATTTGGTACGCGTGCTTGGCCAAGAACCGACCATCAGTGTAATATCAATGTCCGTAAGTCAAAAGCCAGAATCATTTAAGGCATTACATTACGGCAGGCCCAAGAAGCCTCATTAGGGACGGCTGTGTACCTAGCATGTGCCCCAAACAGGCACTACGTTAGCCAAGGTCGCTTGATTTAGCATCTAATCCTCACAATATCCCTTATGAGATAGCAAGACTATTTCTGTTTTGGAGACGAGAAAAAATGACAATGACCCTATTTGAAAACATGAGTAAGTAATTTGCCCAGGCAGTTGCCTGTAGTATGTGAGAAGGCTAAGATTCAAACTCAGGGCTATTTGATTCCGTATCTTTTTTTTTTTTTTTTTTTTGCGGTACTGGTGATTGAACCCAGGGGCGTTCTACCTCCGCGCTACACCCCCGGCCCTATTTTTTATACTTTATTTTGAAACCGGGTCTCACGAAGTTGCAGAGGGTCTCACTAAGTAGAGAGAGAGAGAGACAGGGAGAGAGAGAGAGAGCTGAGGCTGGCCGCGAACCCGGATCCTCCGGTCTCCGCCTCCCAAAGTACTGGGATTACAAGTGTGCGCCACCACACCCGGCCGATTCCGTATCTTTTAACACTATTTAAAACCTATTACAGCCGGGCATGGTGGCATGTGCCTGTAATCCCAGTACTTAGGAGGCTGAGACAGGGGGATCACAGGTTTGAGGACAGCCTCAGCAAGTAGTAAGACTCCCATCAACCTAGTGAGGCCCTGTTACAAAATAAAAATAAAATAGGGCTGGGGGTATAGCTCAGAGGTAGAATGCCTCTGGGTTCAATCCCCAGTACCACAATAAATAAATAAATAAATAAATAAATAAATAAATCCTATTACTAGCCAGGTGTGGTGGCGCATGCTTGTAATCCCACTACTTGGGAGGCTGGGACAGGAGGATTGCAGGTTCATGGCCAGGCTCAGCAACTTACTGAGGCCCTCCACAGCTTAGTGAGACCCTATTTGAAAACATGAATAAAAAATAGGGCTGGGGGTATAGTTCAGAGGTCGAATGCCCCTGAGTTCAATCCCCAGTACCACAAAAGTAAAATAAAATAAAAACTTATTACTAAGCTGGGCATGGTGGTGTATGCCTGTAATCCCAGTACTTGGGAGGTTGAGACAGGAGTTTCGCAGGTTCAAAAACAACCTCAGCAAGTAGTGAGACTCACATCATCCTAGCGAGACCCTGTTTCAAAAATAAAAATAAAATAGGGCTGAGGTGTAGCTCAGAGGTAGAATGCCCCTGGGTTCAATCCCCAGTACCACAAAAACAAAAACAAAAAACCTATTACTATACCCCAACTCCTCCTGTTTTTTAATTTAAGACATCTGGCAACCCACTGTGGGAATGATGGTCAGAAAAGCCTAGCAGGAAGCTGGGCGTGGTGGCTCACACTTATAATCCCAGTACTTGGGAAGCTGAGACAGGAGGATCACAGGTTCGAGGACAGCCTCAGCAAATAGTGAGACTCACATCAACCTAGTGAGACCCCGTTTCAAAATAAAAATAAAATAAGGCTGGGGGCCAGGCGTGGTGGCGCACGCTTGTAATCCCAGTATTTGGGAAGCGGAGACCGGAGGATCCGGGTCGAGGCCAGCCTCAGCTACTTAGGCCCTCCGCAACTTCGTGAGACCTGGTTTCAAAATAAAGTATAAAAAATAGGGCCGGGGGTATAGCTCGGAGGTAGAACGCCCCTGGGTTCAATCCCCGGTACCGCAAAAAACGAAAAAAAAAATAAGGCTGCGGGTGTAGCTCGGAAATAGAACACACCTGGGTACAATCCTCAGTGCCACAAAAGAAAAGAAAAAAGCCTAGCAGGGCTACCTCGGTGGAAGAGCACTTGCCTAGCAAGCACGAGGTCCTGGGTTCAATCCCCAGCACCGATGGATGGATGGATGGATGGATGGATGGATGGATGGATGGATAAATATAGCAGAATAAATGACATTTAAGCTGAAAACTGAACTACCATTACTTGTCTCAACAAATCTGTTCCCTGATCAGCCTGTGCGCCGCTGCCATGTGCAGCCCCAGCGAGGGGCGAGCACTCCTGCCCACAGCCACGGAAGAAAGCGCGTGGAGGAAGAGCTTCCAGGATGACTACAGCCCGGCCAACAACTCTGCCACAAACCACGAGACCTTGAGGCAGCAGCACCTGCCCTCAGGTACCGTGTGAGATCAAATATTGGGTTTAGACTGTTATGTTTCAGTTTAATTTCTTACAAGTGATGCTCAGCCCATTAGAGGAATCCTGTGTCCCTTATGGTTGGGCCTACCCCATCATATTTGATCATTGGCTAAGAGGTCACACCAATGTGACCTTGTCAAGAATGAGGTGGTCCAGCCACCTATAATCCCACACTAGTCAGAGGCTGAGGCAGGAGGATTTCAAATTCGAGATTAGCCTCAGCAACGTAGCAAGACCCTGTCACAAAATAAAATAAAAAGGGTTGGGGATGCTGGGCATAGTGGCGCATGACTGTAATCCTAGTACTTGGGAGGCTGAGACAGGAGGATCACAAGTTCAAGACCAGCCTCAGGAACTTACCAAGACCCTCAGCAACCGAGTGAGACCCTGTTTCAAAATTAAATAAATAAATAAATAATATAAAGTTGGGGGTGTAGCTCAGAGGTAGAGTGCCCCTGGGTTCAATCCCTAGTACCACAAAAGACAAAACAAAACAAAATAAAAAGGGCTGGGGATGTAGCTTAGTGGCAGAGCACCCCTGGGTTCAATCCCTAGTGCCAGGGAAGGGGAGGATGAGGTAGCAGGTCCAAAGGGGACCACATCTGGGACTGTCCGTCAGCTACACCTCCCACCAACAGGAGGTGTGAGTGGTACATTTCCATATCAACCACAGGGTCACAAAATTTTATTAGCCGTAGCATATGCTTCCTGAAACAAAATAATGAGATCTTTTGCAAAGATAAGATTATAAAATTTCATCAAGCCTAATCACTTGAGAGAAATACATGAAAATGGAAATACAAGAAAAAAAAAAAAAGAAAGAAAATTAGCAGAGCTAAGAAAACTCCCAATCTTGGATTGCTTCTGGTTCCTCGCTTGACTTCACACGTGTGAAGAACTGATATTATTCTGCCAGCCAGAAAATAATTTGTTCCTGGGTGAGTTGTTTCGTCTGTCTCATTCATAAGGGAATTTCTGAAACTTGAAGCTAATGTGCAACACATTAGTCAGCTAATCCAAAATTTCTAAGAGAAACCTGGTGAAGCAAGTTGAGTACTCTAAATTCCATAAATTATTTTATTCCAGTAGAGCATCGTGGTACAAGCCTGTAATCCCGGTACTCAGGAGGCTGAGACAGGACTGCAGGTTCAAGGCCAGCCTCAGCAGAGCAGCGAGACCTGTTTTTTGTTTGTTTTTGTTTAGTGGTACTGGGGATTGAACCCAGGGGTGTTCTATCTCCAAGCTACACCCCCAGCCCTTTTGAAACAGAGTCTTGCTAGGTTGCTGAAAGTCTCATGAAGTTGCTGAGGCTGGCCTCGAACCTGAGATCCTCCTGTCTCAGTCTCCCAAGTACTGGGATTACAAGTGTGTGCCACCATGCCTGGCTGACTCTGTTTCAAAATAAAAAATAAAATAGGGCTGGGGGTGTAGCTCAGAGGTGGAATGTCCTTGGGTTCAATCCCCAGTAGTGCACGTGCATACACGTACACACACACACGCACACACACAATTTATTCTAACAAGGTAAAGTGACTGCATTTCCATCTATCTAATGTGAACAGAAAAATGTCAGAGAAAGATGTTTCCCTCTTTCCAAAAATACGGGATGAGCTGAGAGGTAGTGCATAACTGTCAGCTCAATATGGCCGCAGGGAGATGCTACGTTTCCCCTTGACCACAGCCCCCAAAATCAGTTTCTTGACTTTCTAAAGTTTTCCATCCACACCATCTCAGAGTTCATGCTACTGTGGCATATTCTTTTCCCAGCGAGTTGAATATTGATTAAGCTCAGCATGTGTTTATACCGGAGACCTTTAGAGTCTATGTTCCTCGTGCATCACAGGTCATTTCCCTGGTGGCCTGCAAAACAGTCACCATTATCTTTGAAGGTCCCCAACTAATTGCATAGAAGCTGAGATAAGAATATTGCCTTAAAGGGCTTACATCTCCAGCAGAATACAATCCACTGACCGAAGCAAAGCCCGATCTAATGTATTTTCTAGAAATTTCTATGTAAAGTAATATTTTTAGTACACATATTAAAGTCCTAAAGGTCCAGGCCTCGGCTCCCGCCCCATGCATACACTCCTAACACATATGGTTAAGACTGTCCAATGGCAGTAGCCAATGCTTTTGTTTTTCTTTTCTTGTTTTCTTTTTTTTTAGTACTGGGGACTGAACCCAGTTCAGGGGTGCTCTACCACTGAGTTCACCCCAGCTTTATGTTTTATTTTGAAACAGGGTCTCACTAAGTTACTGCGCACTGGCCTCAAACCTGCGCTCTTCCTGTCTCAGGCTTCCAAGTACCAGGTTAAAGGCGTGCACCACCGCGCCTGCCTGGGCCCATCATCATTATGGTAGGTGTGAGTTCTACTTTGTTTCCAGAGCCTGGCATTTTAATATAATCTTAAAATATCATAAGGGCAATAACTTTCTTTCCCTTTCCTTTCCTTCCTTCTGTAATTAAATCTATAGAAATATGTACGTGTAGACATTTTTTGGATTGTTTTGTGCCTTCTAACTTGGTCTAAACACTCAGATGACAGGAAGAATGGAATGAATTTGGAAGACCACACAAGTAGGATCAGGAATAAGAGTATCAGTGTGTAAAATCTTTTAAAAATTAAAGAACACAAACCAAGATATGAGGAACATTTCAAAGTTATTAAAGCTCCAAAACTAATTTAGAAATCTGTATAGTGGCCGGGCGTGGTGGCGCACGCCTGTAATCCCAGTACTTGGGAGGCCTCAGCTACTTAGTGAGGCCCTCCACAACTTAGTGAGACCCTGTTTCAAAATAAAGAATAAAAATAGGGCTGGGGGTGTAGCTTGGAGGTAAAATGCCCCTGGGTTCCATCCCCAGTACCGCAAAAAAAAAAAAAAAGAAATCCATATAGTGCTTTGCAAATATTCTCTGAGCTGCAGTGTTCCTAACCAACATAGTCTGCTCTGCCTATCAACTTACTTACTTGTCTTTGCCAAAAACCTTTCAACTCGGTTTTACTGAAGGATTTTCATATAAGAACATATCCTTCATTTTGTAGCTGAAATCTACAAGAAATAATGTTTAATATAAAATACACTTGACAAACTCAAACCAAATCTCATTAGATGTCATATTATAGGACATTATATCAACACTTGAGTCTTACTTTAAATATGAAATATATGCTGTTTTAAAGATCTATAGCCATAACCTTGGATCAAGTTACTGCATCCTTTGACACATTTTGTAAAAAATTTCTTGTAATTAACTCCTTGGAATGAAGCTAAAATATATTTGGTACTGAACTGCAGCTTTACTATAATTTATAATTAAAAAGATAGGAAGAGGCCGGGCGTGGTGGTGCATGCTTGTAATCCCAGTACTTGGGAGGCAGAGACCTGGGTTCGCGGCCAGCCTCAGCTACTCAGGCCCTCCACAACTTCGTGCGACCCGGTTTCAAAATAAAGTACAAAAATAGGGCCAGGGTGTAGCTCGGAGATAGAACGCCACTGGGTTCAATCCCCCGTACCCCCCCCACACACACACACAAAAAGATAGGAAGCCAGGCGTGGTGGCACACTCCTGTAATCCCAGTACTTTGGAGGCTGAGACAGGAGGATCGCAGGTCTGAGGACAGCCTCAGCAACTCAGTGAGACTCTCATCAACCTAGCAAGAACCTGTTTCAAAATAAAAATAAAGTTGCTGGGGGTGTAGCTCAGAGGTAGAATGCCCCTGGGTTCAATCCCAGTACCACACACACAGAAAAAAGGATAGGAAATATTCCCAATTCATTAAAATCACCAGGGAAAAGCAAACTGAAGCCACAGTGTATTCCACCACGACACACTCTCCACATGGGCAAAAGGAAACAGAATGTAAAAGACAAAAAAATAAAATCTGAACCAGGCACAGTGGTGCACCTCTGTAATCCCAGCTACGTGGTAGGGTGAGACAGGGGAATCCCAAATTCAAGGCCAGCCTGGCAATCTAGCAATACCCTGTCTCAAAATACAAAATAAAAAGGGTTGGGGATAGCAGGGCGTGGTGGCACACACTTGTAATCCCAGTACGTGGGAGGCTGAGACAGGAGGATCCGGGTTCCTGGCCAGCCTCAGCTACTTAGTGAGGCCCTCTGCAACTTCGTGAGACCCGGTTTCAAAATAAAGTATAAGCCGGGCGTGGTGGCGCATGCTTATAATCCCAATACTTTGGGAGGCAGAGACCAGAGGATCCGGGTTCGTGGCCAGCCTCAGCGCTCTCTCTCTCTCTCTCTCTCTCTTTCTCTCTCTTTCTCTCCCCCGGTCTCTCTCTCTCTACCTAGTGAGGCCCTCCGCAACTTCGTGAGACCCGGTTTCAAAATAAAGTATAAAAAAAAAATAGGGCCGGGGGTGTAGCTCGGAGGTAGAACGCCCCTGGGTTCAATCCCCAGTACTGCAAAAAGCAAAACAAAAAAAGGGCTGGGGATATATAGCTCAGTGGTAGAGCACCCCTGGGTTCAATCCCCAGCACCACACACAGTCCCACACAAATCACCCTGTAACAGAGCTCTGTGTATGAGCTACTTTTCTGCTACCTACAAATAATGCTATGCTATGATAAACACTTCAGTGCTTGTCTACATTAATCATACACTGAAATTCATTTCCTTAGGACAGATACCTGCAGGTGGAATTATCAGAGGGAAACATTTTTGCATGGAAGCCAGTAATAGGTGCAATATTGTTGGAGCATGAAAACATAGGCTTGCATAAGTGCTCCTCAGCGGGGTCTCAATAAAGCAACAGAGCCAAGACATGTGAGGCTCAATGACATCGCAGAGCCAGACACACGGCAGGTTCTTCAAAAAAGGTTTTCTGAATTGAATGAAAACACAGGTGGGAAAATCAGGCCCATCCTCCCTGTGGCTCAATCCCCACTCCCACACACCATTAGAACAACAGGTCTCACAGGGCAGACCTGGACATTTGTGCGAAATACCCATGTCAGACCGCACCCTGGACCTACTAATCAGACACTCTGCAGGGGAGGCCGGGGGAGGGGCAGAGCATGCTGGCGAGAGTACTCTGCACCTTCAGGAACACCAAGAAAACAGCACCTTTACTAAGCAGGGACTAGAGAAGTCAAGTCAATCTTCTCAAACCATTACTCCAGTGACATTCTGCTCATCTGGGAGACTGGGGACCTTACAGATAGATAAATGTTTTAATCTTTCCATCTGCTTCCTTTAGATTTGTGACTTGCATGTTCACAATGTCAGTCACGCTGTTTTTCCTACTTTTTTGTGTGTGTGGTAATGGGGGTTGAACCCAGGGGCATTCTACTTCCCAGCTCCACCCCCAGCCCTATTTTTTTTTCTTTATTTTGAAACAGGGTCTCACTTAATTGTGGAGGGCCTAAGTAGCTGAGGCTGGCTGTGAACCCGGATTCTCGGGTCTCAGTCTCCCAAGTACTGGGATTACAAGCCTGCGCCACCACGCCCGGCTCTGTTTTTTTGGCCTCACTAAAGGGTATGCAAAGGAGGTCCCTGAAAGGGGGGATACACAAAGAGTTCCCAGCCTATTCTGCGATGTGCATGAAATATTTGATTTAATTAACTTATCAGGCAAAAATGACGTACAGTTGGCACTCTGTGGGTTCTACATCCATAGATTGAAAATATTTTTAAAAATATTGCATCTGAGCCGGGCGTGGTGGCGCACACTTGTAACTCCAGTAGTTGGGAGGCTGAGACCGGAGGATCCAGGTTCACAGCCCGCCTTGGCTACTTAGTGAGGCCCTCCGCAACTTACTGAGACCCTGTTTCCAAATAAAGAATAAAAATAGGGCTGGGGGTGTAGCTCAGAGGTAGAATGCCCCTGGGTTCAATCTCCAGTACCACAAATATATATATATATATTGCATCTGTACGGAACATGCACAGATTTTGTATCATCATTCCCTAAACAATATACTTTAACAACTATTTACATATCACTTGCATGGTATTAGGTGTTATAAGTAATCTAGAGATGATTTAAAGTATACGGGAAGCCAGGCGTGGTAGCGCATGCTTATAATCCCAGTACTTGGGAGGCTGAGACAGGAGGATCACAGGTTCGAGGCCAGCCTCGGCTACTTAGGCTCTCAGCAACTTAGCGAGACCCTGTTTCCAAATAAAAATAAAATAGGTCTTGGGGGTGTAGGCCTGGAGATAGAGGCCCCTGGGTTCCATCCTCAGTACCACAAAAGAATAAAATAAAATAAAGTATATGGGAAAATATGTATAAGATATATGCAAATATTATGCCATTTTATATTAACAACTGGAGCATCGGAAGATTTTGGTATTTTCAGGGGATCTGGAAACCAATCCCCCATGGATACTACTATCATTTATATTACCAGTAAACTATATAATTTATATTACCAATAGCAATTTCCTTTTACTTCAAAATACAACTTGTAAATAAATATATACAGCTGGTCTTTTTCAAAATTTAGTCATCATCTGGCCGACATTTTACCTATTTAATACAATGATGAAGGAAAGGCTTGAATACAATGAAACAATGAAGGGAGTAAAGGGGAGAAGAACTGATATTTTAGTCAACACTTCCTACATGCTGCGTACTGTGTATAAAGCTTTACCTATGTGAGAATATAATTAAATCTTTTCTTTTCTTTTTTGTGGTACTGGGGATTGAACCCAGGGGCAGTCTACCTTCAAGCTCCAGCCCCAGCCCTATTTTTTATTCTTTATTTTGAAACAGGGTCTCACTAAGTTGCGGAGGGCCTAAGTAGCTGAGGCTGGCCGCGAACCTGAGATCCTCCTGTCTCAGCCTCCCAAGTACTGAGATTACTAGTGTGTGCCATGACGCCCGGCTAATTAAATCTTTTCTATCAAAGGAATAGCTTGACTTAAGCTCCATTTTGTAAGTTAGTATTTCTTGGAAATTGCAAGTTCTAACCCCTCCCCCAGCATCACATCAAGACTGTAAAGCTCCTTAGCCGGGCGTGGTGGTGCACACCTGTCATCCCAGTACTTGGGAGGCTGAGACAGGAGGGTCCCAGGTTTGAGGGCAGCCTCAGTCTAGACTCTCATCAGCCTAGTGAGACCTCATTTCAAAAAATAAAAATAAAATAGGACTGGGGGTAAAGTTCGGAGGTAGAATGCCCCTGGGTTCAATCCCCAGTGCCACACACACACAAAAAAGAGAAAACATATTACAAACAAGGTAAATATCCATCCCCATAACCAGTGTGAAAATCAGACAGAGATTTCGTCATCTTCTATAACACCAACTGTAAACCTACTAAGCAGGAAAGCCGACATTGAAAGCTGTCTTTCTATGGTGCCAAAACCTGAGCTTTTCAAATATGTCAAACTTGGTTTATAGCATGAAGCAAAACACAACACCTTTTCATTAGAGTGAGTGCAAAACTACTCAAAAACAATGCCTTAGGGTCGGGTGTGGTGGCATATGCCTGTAATCCCAGTACTTGGGAGGCTGAGACAGGAGGATAGCAGGTTCAAGGATAGCCTCAGCAATGTAGTGAGATTCTCAGCAACCTAGAGAGACCCTGTTTCAAAAAACAAAAAAATAAAAATAAAAAGGGCTGGGGTAGCCAGGCATGGTGGCACATGCTTGTAATCTCAGTACTTGGGAGGCTGAGACCGGAGGATCACAGGTTCGTGGTCAGCCTCAGCAACTTGTGAGGCCTTCTGCAACTTAGTGAGGCCTTGTTTCAGAAATAAAGAATAAAAATACAGGGCTGGGGGTGTAGCTCGGAGGTAGAATGCCCCTGGGTTCAATCCCCAGCACCACCAAAAAGTTTTTAAAAAGGCATTAGGATAGAGCTGTTAAACAGCAATATGGCATATTTACGGATATTTTGCTATTGGATTTGGTAGCTCATGAAATTTTTATGTTGCTCATTGGTCACGAACAAGGCAAGTTTAAATAAGGAAGCTCAACAAAGAAATCACTTAAGATAAATTTTAAACTTAAATTCCAGTTGGCAATCAAAATTTATCTTCTTAAGCTGGGTATGGTGGCACAGACCTGTAATCCTAGTACTTGGGAGGCTGAGAGAGGAGGATCACAGGCTCGAGGACAGCCTCAGTAAGTAGTGAGACATTCATCACCTAGTGAGATCTTGTTTCAAGATAAAAAATAAAAATAAAATAGGGCTGGGGGTGTAGCTCAGAGGTAGAATGCCCCTGGGTTCAATTCCCAGCACCACACACACAAAAATTATCTTCTTCCCTTTGTGCTATGGGTTTGAAATGAGTATCAACAGTACAATAGCAAGTAAGATGACTCCAGTTAAAGGCGCAGTTCACAGCTGTGAAAGGTTTTCTTCAGTGAAGCGGCAATGGTCCACACTAGGAATGCAAATAAGACAGATAATCCCATTTTCAAAATGCTCAGCAAATAAGGAATCACATTCAAAACGACATTCTCATTTCAATAGTGTTGAGCTCTGCCAACTGCGTCACAAGCTGATTCACTAAAAATGAATTTTGAAATAATACAGGAACAAGATTGCAGATACTCTTTCCTCCAAAAAGAAGAATATCAGTTCATCACCCTTTCATAAGAAACAGTAAGTGGTTATTTCAAAAACTATGGAAAATAGGCATCATCATACTCTTTATAATAAAGCAATTTAGATGAACTAACGGAATAGAAGATAAAAATGTACATCACTAAAATAATGGGCAAAAGCCATTTTGTTGGGGCTCAGGTATAACATACTACTTTATAAAAATTATGTATCTATAATATGCAATCAAAGAACAGAGCAAAATTATGTAATTCTACCTAACCACAAAGTATGTTGTAAAAGTAGTTAACAGGAAGACAAAAGATGCAGTAACCACAAGTCTCTTTAAATACACTTTAGTTTTTATTTTTTTTTTGTTTTAAATCAGGAACTCCTTGGATTTTCAAAAAGCGAATTCTTATTTAATTGTAGTACTTAATTATTTAATACAATAAGAAACTAACCACTATTACTTAAATATAATTTACCTTGAAAATAAACATAGGAAAAATACAAGCAAGAAACAGGATTGGATGGCACATCTTTCAGGAAAAGCACCCTACTGGTATGAATAGGTCAATAAATAAAACTATTTGGAGAATTGGAGAGTTGTCTATTTTCAGATCATTAAGATATTTTTAAATATCCTGAAACCAAGCCCAGACGCAAAAGGCAAAGCCAGAATTATTCACCGTGTACATTAAAATACAATATCTTACTAAACCTAGCTCAGTAAGAGAGGCCAAACTCACCCTAATATGACCTCATATTCACAAGTCTGCCAAAGATTTTTTTGGTGGCACTGGGGATCAAACTCAGGGCCTCACAAAGACTAGGCAAGTACTTTACCACTGAACTATGGTCCCAGCCCCCTGCCAAAAAATTTTTATAAAAATAGCAACCAAATGTCACTTATACCTGTTACTTAAAGTAATATAAAATAAAATAGAAAGCCGGGCATGGTGGGGCACGTTTATAATCCCAGTACTTGGGAGGCTGAGACAGGAGGATCCGGGTTTGCAACCAGCCTCAGCTACTTAGTGAGGCCCTCCGCAACTTAGTGAGACCCTGTTTCAAAATAAAGAATAAAAAATAGGGCTGGGGGTGTAACTCAGTGGTAGAATGCCCCTGGGTTCAATCCCTGGTACCACAAAATAAAATAAAATAAAATAGAAACTTACTAGATACCTCAGGGCTTAAATTTGTGACAAACTCTTAAAAAAAAGGATATAGGCAAAAGTAAACAACCTATTAAAGGAAACACAGAACTTTAAAATTTGTAAGCCACTGAATTTTTATGGTTTTTTAAGACCGCAGTAATCTTTTTTCTAACACCAAATCCCTACCAGTTCACCTTTCAAACTGTTTTTAAACTTAATCTCACTCCCATCAAGAAAAATTAAGTTGGCACATTTTTATCTCAGCAGAAATGCATTATCATGGTCCCTACAGAGAGCCATCCAGTAACAACTTTTGGTAGAATTAATTCCCTCTATTCCTACTGTTCTACTCACAAAATGCTTCCTATTCCCAGGCGGTGAAGAACTGATAAAAAATGTCACAAAAACCTCAAACAAGCCAGGCATGGTGGCGCATGCCTGTAATCCCAGAATTTGGGAGGCTGAGACAGGAGAACCACAGGTTTGAGGCCAGCCTCAGCAACTTAGTGGGACCTTGTTTCCAAATAAAAAATAAAAAGGGCCGGGCGTGGTGGCGCACGCTTGTAATCCCAGTACTTTGGGAGGCGGAGACCGGAAGATCCGGGTTCGCGGCCAGCCTCAGCTCTCTCTCTCTCTCCCTGTTTCTCTCTCTCTCTCTCTCTCTCTCT